>JAIOTZ010000948.1:0-41932 GCA_023374045.1 Limonium bicolor
AAAACATATACATGACTGGTCTTGTTTTGAAGAGCTTGAATTTAGATGAACAATGATATAATTTTTTTTTATTTTAGACTTATATATTAAAATTATAACATTTAAAGTTAATATAATAAAAAGACAACCCAATCAACAAGACATTACTGTCACCAGCTGACTGGGACTGCCATATCAGCATACCCACCCCAAAGTGAGTGCGGCGCGCCCTACCATCTTATTTGCGCTCTCGCAGATACCCAAGAAATGATTTTCAGCATTTTGTTTTTTATCCGCAGTCCGCGATGGTATGTTGGTCATGCTGAAAAAGAAACATTGGTACGCTGGTCATCTGAAGGCGGCAAAACCCACCCAATCCGTTTTTTTAACGAGAAGAGAAACAGAATATATCTAATTTGAAGTATATTAATTAGTAAGTAATTTACTTGGAATTTGGAGCATGAAATAATACAAAAAGGCATGACCAAATAATTTAATAAATTACTTAATGGATAGGAAAACAGGTGCAGTTAAAGCAGGAAAGACGATCAAAAAAGCAAGATTTTGAAGAAAGAAAAGCAATTCTGAGTCGGAAAATAGAATTGAGTAGAAAACAAAAAAATTAGAAAACCCAATGACACACCACTCTTGAACGCGTCTGGCTTAGCTATATAGACGAAAAAGAAGAGACCAAAACATCATAAGAGAAATACTTGGCATCTCCTACGCGTCATTATCAACCACCCCTTTCTCGACTCATTTCTTCCCTTCCGGACACGCAAAAACCTTGAAACCGCACAAAATAGCAAAAAGACTTCAACTCATCTCAGCGATCCATCAATAGTTAGCACAGCAATAAAGATTATTAACAGAGAAGGATGGTAAAGTCAGTTTTTTAACTAATTTTGTTTATACTCGCTGAATTAGCATGGAGAACGAGTTCCTTGATATCGGAATTCGTGATTACATTCCGGCGACGGTGGATAGTGGTGACAACTACAACTATGGCGGCGAGATTACGTCCTTGGAGTTGGAAGTAATGGAACAGCTTGTGCAACTTAGCGAGAGTGATGGAGTAACGGAGGTAGATGCTGCGATACCGCTACAAGCAGCACCTGCGGCAGTATCAAACCCTTTGAAACTGGAAGGGAGAGGATTATAACGGCGAAGATTCAGGTGGTTATTGTGATGATTATAATCCCGCCGGCGACTTAAACAATCTTCAGGATATTCTGGAGGTTAATCATGGTCTCAGATGCGGCATAAATAGTAGATGTTTGCCGGAGATGATAAGTACTGCTCCTCTTTCCTTGTCCCCGGCTTGTACTGTGTCAAAAAGAATGATTGAAGAGATATTTGGAAACTCCGATGATAATGGTTATAGGGATGCCGGCGATGACACAGCAGTTCGACCTGTTAGGAAGAAGTATCGCTCTCTGACGGAGATATACGATGTAACAAGTCCAATCAAAGGTACTATGATTCTATGAATTAGAACCGACGTGATCACATGTAGAAAAGAAGAGATCGAACTTTTTTTTTTTCTGAAACAAGAAGGGATCGATCTTAGTACTGATCAAGTTGGCCGATCTTGTAAAACCTAATTTTAAATCAATTGTGATCTTCTAGCTGGGTATGGTACATTCAAATGTGCAAGGGGTTAAATGCTCCATAATAATGCCATGCTGTAATGCGGGATCAGTGGATCTAGGTTCGAAAGGTTTCTTATCAGCAACATGTTCAGCTAGTTTCATTCCATGGATTCAGTAGGTAGCTAGTATATATGTACAAATACTCTTTAGAGTGCTCATTTCAGACCAGTAATATACAAGTTTATGACAAGGGGGCAGCTTGTGAATCAGCCAAAATATAGTGATATCTCATGAAATTTCCCTTAAAAATATGTATGTTGTTAATCATTTATTCAGGCTAGCAAGGCTTCGGCCATTGTAACTGGGTCTTCCCAGCACTTATCAAAAAAAAAAAATGTATGTTGTTAATCAAAAGTGTTGGGGCGTCCGTGAAAACCCAACCGGTTACGCATAGTGATATAAGATCACATGATTTATCGACCAGAGTTCAAATCCCCCATCCTCTATAAGAAGCTGCTTGATCTTGAGCAGGCTTCATATTCATACATTTGAATCTTAATCAAGTACAGTGGATCTTAAAATTCACTTGGTTCTTGCACTAACATGTTTGGGAGTGAAGAACTTATAGTTTAGCTAACTCTTAGGAATAACTAACCCTGTAAAAAAGGGATAAGTGGCTAATCACAAAAGTAGAGACAAGTGAAGGTAACTCGGTGACATGAACAAGTAGAAAGGGAGAAGAGATGGTATGAATAATACTAGTTTGTGTTACTTATAGCTCACCTGTACAGGGACTATCTCGACTAGACTCAACAGAGTTAAAGATACCGCTAGCGTATCTCACAACACGCCTAGTACTACGCTAAAAGTCTTACTAATAGTATCATACACACACTTGGTCGTACTTTCTCCTTAGCATAATGGGGTTACAGTGAGTCCACACAAACTAATTGAGGTCAATTAGTTACACTAACTTTTGTGTAGGATATGAAATTCTAATCAGGAATAAAGTGGTAAAACTCTCCCAATTATAATGGCTCCGTTCGGCAAGCGCATATATGTGGTATTTTTGGGGTTGTCCCCACGTGGGACCCGCGTGGGTCTACCTTCTACTCCAATAATATACTGCCACATTGCCAGACTACCGAACGCAGCCAATTTCTGTTCGGCGTGATTTTTATTGGTAGTTTTGGTCTCGTTGTTTTGGTTGGTTGTTTTGTGGTAGTTTTGCTGGTTGTTTTGTGCTGGTTGTTTCGTGGCTGTTTTGAAAACTAGTGTTCGGCAGACGACGGTTTCGTCTGTCTGTTTTGAATAAGTTAGTTTTGTGTGGTGCGTTTACCGTTTTCATTATTACAATTAAAAATTTTATATTACATTTTCAAATAATTTTTTGTTAATAAAGTTAAATATATGTAGATATTCAATCATAGCTTTTATAATTATTATTCTTTATTAATATTTTAGTGACAATTAATTTATAATATGTATACGTATTAATGAAATAAACCATTGTATTTAGAGTAAATATATTAGATGTTATATATAAAAATAAAATTTTACGGATTATATATTAGTATTTAATATAACATTTCAAATGTATTAATACTTAGATTATTTAATTTTTAATAAAAAAATAATATCATTGAAATGAAAAAGTATTTTTTATAATAATAAAATATTGATTGTAAGCGAATATATATATATATATAGCTATCACTTATTATTTTTTATTATATATTGTTTAATTGTTGATAAATATTTATTTTAAACATATATTTGTAGTTAAAATAATATATTCTATTCAATCAAATATTATTTATTGAAATTCAAAAACATAAATTTAAATTTAATACTGGATATGTCAAGAAATGAAAAATAACGTATATTCGCATATAAAATTATTCTTTAATTATTAAGCACCGTATAAAACATATAATAGCTTTTATATACTGACAAATCATAATAGTTTGTACAAACAGTTTTGTAATTAATTATTACTTATCAAGTTGAATACTTATAATTGATATTTCTGAAATATACTACAAATAATTTATACTCTAATAATTTTGATATAATTGAAAGTTTACATCGTAATTTTTATTAGTTTGCTATTTTCCTTGTAGAATATTTTATTAGAATTGATAGATAGTAATAGTTTTAAGAGACTATTTATCTGTATCTAAATAAACAATTTAGAAAAACACTACTAGTTTAAAACTATTATTCTGTATTATTTTCATTAATTTATAATTTAGTATACCAATCTTTATAAAAAAACTAAAAATAAAAAAGGAAAATAAACTAATTTATAATATATTAATCTATATATTTCAATTTTAATTTAATTTTGTGTCAAATTTAATATATAATATCATTTTTAAAATGTAATTATAAATATTGAAAAATTAAATTAATTTATTAAAAATTAATTTTTAATAAATTAACTAATATTATAAAATATTTTCATCCCCTTAATTACAGTTTTTCTGGCTTCGCTTCTGTTTACGGTATTCATTATATTTGCAGCATAAACTGTTGGTTGTTTTGTGGTTGTTTTGTGCTGGTATATTTGTGGTTGTTTTGACAATTGGTGTTCGGTGATGGCGGTTTGATATTTTTTGTCAAAAATACCAAACTCACAAATGCCACATTTATACCACATATATGCCATGTCCAAACGCAGCCAATGATATAAGATTCTTCTGACTTTCAATAGTTCTAGCAACACCTTTGAGTTTAGCTTTTTTAGCTCAATAAGGGCCAAATTCAGGTGAGCTCGAGTGATGTAAAATTATACTTCCTTCCGTTCTAAATAGATGATGTTTTAGCTCTAGTCGCAATAATTCAGAAGAAATAAAGTATACCATTTTACCCTTACTTTTTACATTAAAATTGTAGTAAATTGTAAAGGAGAGTGGTGAGGAAAAATATAAGGGTAGAGTTGAAAAGTAGAGGATAAAAAAGCCAAAACGTCTTATATAGTGAAAATAATGTGCAATGCCAAAAAATCAT
This sequence comes from Limonium bicolor, assembly GCA_023374045.1. Classification (NCBI taxonomy): domain Eukaryota; kingdom Viridiplantae; phylum Streptophyta; class Magnoliopsida; order Caryophyllales; family Plumbaginaceae; genus Limonium; species Limonium bicolor. The sequence continues at coordinate 4,584 of JAIOTZ010000948.1, forward strand.
TTATTAAAAATACAGGGGAGTAAATGTTCATGGATCAGATGTTTTGACCCCGAGGAAGGTGGTGTAGTGTGTATAGGGGACTTTAGGCTGATTTCGTCGTGCATGCAATGTGGTATATAAGCTGGCCACGAAGGTTCTTGTGAATCACTTGAAGTCTATTTTGCCAGAGCTGATTTCACCATCCCAAGCGGCCTTGGTTCCAAGTGATGAATGTCCAAATGAACATGTTCTAGGGTGTATTTCATATGTTTTATCAATACTTTTCATGCTGATTTCTTCAACTTAGCAAGTTTTCCTCTAGTTTTGTGTTTTATTGATTTTTTACACATTTATGTTTAAGAGCGGGAGGAATAACATATCTAGAATCAAAGTAGATGAAAAGATAAATGCATGGGCGCATACAGATCCAAAATCGGAGCTAAAACAAAGAAGATAGAGCCTTTTGAAGACCAACCTCCTCACAAGACCGACCGAGGTTGGACATTTTCTGGAAGCTACTATATTCAACCACCGACCCAGACGACCTCTCCAGGTGGGTCGGTTGAAAGCTACTGGAATCAACCGAACCAAGTGGGTCGGTTGGACTAAAATTCACGCATGTGACGACGTCTTCTCTCCCAGAGGTGACTAACCCACGTGGGTCGGTCGAGCTAAAAATTTACCCATAATCGTGCTTTTAAATAGGGAAAAGAAGAGGAAAGAGGGAGGGAACCAGACCAGAGGTGACGCCAAAAAGAGTAAAAAGAGAAGAGAAGAAGAGAGGAAAAGGAGAAAACTCCACCTCCATGAAGCTCCCAAGCTCCATTAATGGATATCTCTTACTCTTTGTCCCTCCTTTACTCTCTAATGGTAGAGTAGACTCTTTTGTAGCTTGGGATGGGGATTTCCCTAAAACCTCCATTGTTGTACCTTGAACTTGTTTTATGCTTTATTTTAGTCCTTGTGCTTAATGAAGATGATTATTGAGTGTTTATGGATTCTAATCTTGTTCACATTGGATTTGGAGTTTTGATTAGGGGTTGCTCAATTAATTTTCAATTTGCTAAATCGGTTAGATTAATGTTGCCAATTAGTTTAGCATTAATGTGGATTTCAATGGACGGGATTACAAAAGTGGAAACCACACCATTGGGGACTAGTACAATGTACTCTAAAATTGGTGAACCCCGAGGTTAGACTACATCACAACTTAGGGAAACTTGAGCTTAGTGTTATCGGTTGACCCGGGGCTTAGCTTATTGAGAGGTCCCAGCTAAATCGGTTAGGATTAGTAGGCCTTGATTAGATTGCTAATTAATTAAGTGTTTCCATTGTTTAGCTATAAGTTCAAAGGTTGACAATAGGTAGTAAGGGGAGGATGGGTGCAAATATCCATCCCGGGCTACATCTATCCTAGTTTAGATTCCCTTATCAAACAAAAAAACCATTTTACATTCATGCACTTTTGTATATATGTATGCACATTTACTAAGCTTAGAATTAGTTAGATAGTTACGCAATCCCTGTGGATACGACCTTGTTGGACTATAATGATTGGGTTGATCACTGCCCATTAGTTAGCTAAATAGTTTCATTACTATTTTGTCCAACACCTGGGTGTCAAATCAAGGATAATGTGGTGATAGCGAATGAGCTTTTCCACTTCATGCAGCCTCGAGCCACGTCAAAGGTGGGGTATTATGGGCTGAAGACTGATGTTGTGGGACTTTTTGAATGCCGCCCTAAAGTCTATGGGTTTTCCTTTGAGATGGAGGCGGCTTGTGATGAATTGTGTATCCTCTCTATATACGGGCAACCAGACAAGACATTAAGACCTAGGTGGGGCAAGGGGACCCTAGCTCTTTCGGCATATCTGTTTATTTTGTGTATGGAGGCCCTATCTTTTGCGTGTTATTCAGGTGTATGAGGACGGCCTTTTCATGGGGTGGGGTAGCATGAATTACGCCTTCTGTTAGCCACATATTATTTGCGGATGATTGTCTTCTGTTTGGCTCTGGTAAGGTTGAGTAGGAGGAATGAGATTATGATGCTTTGTCTGCTTTTGCGTCTTCCTCTCGTAATTGATTAATCATGCGAAATATGAACAAAGTGTTTTCAAAAGAGCAATTTAATTTTAAAATGTCAAATTGTATTAACATTTTTTTATTAAACAATTGTCCATGAACAACCTTATTTGAATTTGAACCTTAACAAAATTAGGAAAGATATAAAATAAATTCTTAACAAAGGGTTTAAAAAGTTGAATAACGAGTATCGCTTATATGAACACGAACTTGATGTTTGAAAATGACAAAAACCAAGACAAATGGTATATTACATTGATATTTTTTAATTTTAAAATTTCTGATGTACAACTAGTATCAAATTTGTGAACAGTTTATAGGAATAATTGAACATATATTTTTTTTTGATAGTTACGGTAGTGGGTAGGTTTCGAACCCAGAACCTTTGGTTCCTGTGTACCACTCCTCTACCGACCAAGCCACAGGGGCTTGGCAGAATAATTGAACATATAGTACAAAAAATTGAACAAATAATTTTAAATTTCTAAACATGAACAAGAACTTTAAAAAAAGGAACAACATGATGTAAATTTTGAACACAGTGTTTTAAAAACTTGAACAACTAGTATCGTGTATCTGAAAGTAAACTTGAATTAAATAAGGCAATCCATTTAATAAATGGTAAATTGTATCAACATTCTTTTACAATATATTTATCCATGAACAACTAGTCTCGAGTTTAAACTTTGACAAAATTTAGAAATAATATGAAATAAATTTTGAACAAAGAGTTTTAAAAGTTGAACAAAAATCATTGCTTAAATGAACACAAATTTGATGTTTAAAAAACAACAAACCAATAAAAAGTTGTATACTATATTGACATTTTGTTAGTATAAAATATTTAATGAACCACTAGTGTTAAATTTTGTGAACAGTGTATAAACAATAATTGAACATATGATCTAAAAAATTAAACCACTAATTTTATATTTCTATACCTGAACATGAACTTGAATATTCTGACCTTGAACATAAAAAAATTCAAGAACATTGTGGAAATTTTTCTGAACAGAAAGTTCGGAAAGCTCAAAAAGATGAACAACTGGTATCCCTTATCCGAACGTATTTGTTGATATTTGAGCCAGAAGAAATTTTTAAAATCATAAATTGATATAAAGATTTCTAAATTATCGAGGAAATTAAAAATGATAGATTTTATATAATTGAAAAGAACAAAACATGAAAACAAATACTACCACATAATAACAAATATTACATCAGCGACCAGAAACACGTTGCAGCTTAGTTTTTCTTTTTATTATACTCGTGCCCCTCATTACGGACAAATTAGGTATCGTCTCGGTCAGTCTTTACAGTCCATCTTGTGAAGCCTGTCCGGCCTTCTTACCATGCCACGCCAATACATAGTCCACGAAAAGTGGAAAAAACCCTAGTCTACTATAAATTGGGCTACCACCTCATGTATACTATCTCCCAATCTTACAATAAAATGCAAGAAACTCTGTTGTAGCAAAACAAACAAAACGTGACCCACGTTTTACGCTATGGAGTCTTCTCAATCCCGAAAACACATTTTACGCTAGAATTGTCTTCCAACAACAGAGGGCGCCTGAATTCTCAAAACCAGAAAAATCCTCCACATCCTTGGCCTCACTCGCCGGAATTTGTGTTCATTATATCCGACTAGCATCTACGCTTTCATTGGGTGCATGACCAGAGTAAGTCAGCAACCTCGTCTCTCCTTAATATTTGTATATTTATTTAAATTAAAATTTGTAAAATTATATTACTATGATTTTATGAAATAACTTCCCATGAACAACTAATATCGAATTTGACCTTAAAATGTTGAACAACGAATATCGCTCCTATGAACACGGACTTGATGTTAAAACAAATTAAAAACCAATAAAATGATATATTATATTGACCTTGTTTAATAATGAAATTCTGATGAACAATTAGTATCATATTTGTGAACAGTTTATAAACAATAGTTGAACATTGTTAGGATATGTCAATATGTGTAAATCTTAAATCTTCTTATAAGTTAATTTTCTAGAAGTCTTATATAATTTTAGCCTATTTCTTTTTAGTCAATAGTTTTCTTATCTTTAGTCAATAGATTTAATTTTCTTTAGTCAATAGTTTTCTTTTCTTTAGTCAATAGATTTATTTCTCTTTAGTCAATATTTCCTTTTCTTTAGTCAATATATATTTATTTCTATTTAGTCAATAGTTTCCTTTTCTTTAGCTGATAGTTTCCTTTCTTTCTTCTTCTCTCTTCTCTTTGTACATCTATACAAGAGCATGTCCTGCTCTTTTCTTCTTCGAGCGTGAATAGGAGAATACAAAAACTTTCTTTCTCGTTTATCCCACTCCACATTTCTACATGGTACCAGATCGGGTTTACTGTGACGGGGACGAGTGTAAACTCCGTGACTCAATTAGAGGAACTGTTGTGATCATTCACAGAAGCCCGAGGAAGGCACACCAATGTCGTCGACACTTCAGATCCGACATATGTACATACGTCTGATCATCCCGGAATGATAATCGCGACCAAATTCAATGGAATAGGGTTCCAAACCTGGAAACGCCCCGTTCTGATGGTGTTAATGGCGAAAAATAAATCGGAATGATCGATGGCACATTGGAAAGACCTGAGGACGATGAAGTGAAATCAAAGGCTTGGGATCGATGCAATGGAATTAAAGATGGGCTTAGCAAGTTTGGGCTAAGCCCATCTTTAATTCTAGACCAAATATATGTGAAAGCTTGGTTTATCACAAAACTGCTAGAGAAATTTGGAGTAGTCTCCCTGTCCAGGTACGATCAAATTGACGGTACTAGGAGATTTAACTTAAAGAAAGAGCTGTGTGATTTGGACCAGGGAAATGATTTTGTCAGTGTATATTTCACTAAATTCAAACGAATTTGGGATGAACTAGCTTCTGTTATAGATCTAGCATCTTGCAAATGATGTAAATGTCACTAGTAGAAAAAATGTTTTTAATGACGGCGTTTAAACCACGGTTAAGTGGAAAACCGTGGTTTAAAGTTTATAAACCACGGTTTTAATAGAAACCGTCGTTTAAGGTGCATTCCAGAGCGCATATACCACGGTTTTTTCGGAACCGTCGTATATAGGTTAGTTATATACCACGGTTTTCAGGGGAACCGTGGTATATAGTACATGCCGGAGTGAATATACCACGGTTCTTCAAGAACCGTCGTATATAAGGTACCTATATACCACGGTTCCTAGGCAACCGTCATTTATATTGCACATCTTGCTATATTAAACCACGGTTTTTTGATCAACCGTGGTATATAATCTAGGCGGGAATTTTAATTTTCGGCCAAAATTTAACGCGGCACTTTCTCTCTATTCTCATATATGTCGACGCACTCTTCTTCTTCATTCTCTTCACGGTAATTTTGGAACCAAAACCGACGAGCTCTGCAACTCTTCTTCATTCTCTTCAACCTCACGATAATTTTGGAACCCAAACCGACGAACATGCTCTGCAACTATTCTTCATTCTCTTCAACTAGCTCACGGTAATTTTTGCAATCCTAAACCGCGAACAAGGAACATGCTCTTCCTCACTCATTCTCTTTTTTTCGGTAATTTTTGCAGCTTACACTTGCGAACAAGGAACATGCTCATCCTCACTCACTCATTCTCACTGTAATTTTCGCAACATAACCGGCGAACAAGGTACATGACCTACGCCTCCGTTCTTCATTCTCTTCAACTTCACGGTAATTTTGCAACCCACCGCGAACAAGGAACATACTACGCCATTCTTCACTCATTATTCTGCAACCATAAATCGCAAACAAGGCACACATGTTCTAGCCTCTCATTCTCTTCTGTGCTGTGTTTGATATCTGCGAAGCGGCGCTTCTGAATCGCCGGCGATTTTGAAAAAATTTCATAGACTATAAACCACAGTTTATGTATAACCGTGGTTTATTCGTTGATTTTATAGATAATAAACCACGGTTTTGACCTTTAACCGTCATATAAAAGGGCTTTATACCACGGTTCTCTCCTTAACCGTCGTTTAAAATCATTGAGGACCGCGTCCAAAAACGGTCTTAAACGACGGTTAAGGAGAGAACCGTGGTATATAGTCTACTTTTATAACACGGTTATCAACCGTGGTATATAGACAATTTCTATATGCGACGGGAGCATAAACCACGGTTAGGAACCGTGGTTTAAAACATTTTTTCCACTAGTGTGTGGTTATGCAGAGAAGGTCAAGAAGATATTAGAAGAGGGCAAGGTTCTAGATTTCCTTATGAGTTTAAACGACTATTACATAAACATTAGAGGTAATATCTTAGTGTTGTCTCCTCTTCCAAGTTTATAGAATGCTTACTCCCTTATTATGTCAGAAGAGAGACAGCGTGAAAGTAGTAAAAGGAAGAAAAATGATGTTGATGGAGGATTTATCAACGCTGCGTATGGAGGAAATAGACCACAATAGCAGTTGAAATGGCAACAAAATGAAAAGGGGAAAGGCAAGAAGCATAGAGAACATTGCTCCTATTGTAATAAACAGGGACACAATGAAGGTCGATACTTTGAAAAGCATGGGTACCCAAACGGTTGGAAACATGGAAAGGTTAAAAGAATGGGAACTAGCGTCAATGTTGCTGCTGGCGAGGATGCTGCTGCTTCACCAGTTCCAGGAATGTCACAAGAGCAACTAAGCATGTTGGTGGGCTATCTACAGAAAGTCAATATCAGACATACCGAGGAAAGTTCTACTTGCAATTTTGCAGGTAAACCTTCTCCTTCTTTAACTCAACATTTCCGCTATAGCACTGCTAACAATCTTAGCACCAGAAACCATGAATCAGACATTTGGGTTATTGACACCGGTGCCACGGATCATCTCACCGGAAAAGGAGATTGCTTGAGAAATATCAGTAACATAAAAGGCAGGCACACAGTCACCTTACTTGATGGAACAGTCCAAGATGTCAAAACAATTGGAAAAGTTTTGCTCTTTGCAAATTGTCTTCTAGATAATGTCCTTTTTCACTAGATTTTAAATGCAATTTATTGTCAGTTAGCAAGTTTTCTAAGCAATTTAACTACATCATGGTGTTGCATCACGGTTACTACATATTGCAGGACCTGACATTGAAGATTAAAAGGTTGATAGGAAGGGAGGATAATGGCTTATATTGTCTGGACAAACAAGGATTAGAAGGTTTTTTTTAGGAGCGCGAGGCATTACAGGAGAAGAACATATTAATACTTTTAATGTAATAGCCAATAAAGATGCCATTTATTGGCACGATAAACTTGGACATGTTCCTTTGCAAAAGCTTGTTGAAATAGGAGTAATAGGAAGAAAGGATATTCCATTAAATTTTGTTTACGATGCTTGTAACAGGGCAAAGGGACATAGACTTCCTTTCCCTCTATCTGATAGTAGTAGTAAAGAATGCTTGGATTTACTCCACATAGATGTTTGGGGACCTTGCTCCGTAGAGAATAGTGACGAAAGCTTATATTTCCTAAGTATCGTTGATGATAAAAGCAGAACTTTGTGGACTAAATTAATGCGGCATAAGTCTCAAGCATTTGAATATGTTAAAGACTTTATAGTTATGGTTGAACGACAATACATGAAGAAAGTTAAGATAATTTGAACTGATAACGCTTATGAACTTAAATCATCTAAAGAAGGTGCTAATTATTTCAAACAACTAGGGATTATCCATCAGCGTTCCAATCCTCATACACCTCAACAAAGCGGTGTAGTTGAGAGGAAACACTGTCATTTGTTAGACATGAACAAGGACTTATAAAAGAAGGGAATAATATGATGTAAATATGAACAACCGTGTTTTCAAAATGGCAATTCAATTTTAAAATGTCAAATTGTATTAACATTTTTATTAAACAATTTTCCATGAACAACCTTATTTGAATTTGAACCTTAACAAAATTTAAGAAAGATATGAAATAAATTTTAAACAAACGGTTTAAAATTTGAATAACAAGTATGGCTTATACGAACACAAACTTGATGTTTAAAAATGACAAAACCCAGACAAATGGTATATTACATCGATATTGTTTTATTTAAAAATTTCTGATGAACAACTAGTATCAAATTTGAGAACAATTTGAAGGTAATAATTGAACATATGGTACGAAAATTGAAAAACTAATTTAAATTTCTAAACATGAACAAAAGCTTTAAAAAAAGGAACAACATGATGTAAATTTTGAACAGTGTTTTAAAACTTGAACAACTAGTATCGCGTATCGGAAAGTAAACTTGAATTAAAAAAGGCAAACCATTTAATAAATGGTAAATTGTATCAACTTTCTTTATAATATAGTTATCCATGAACAACTAGTCTCGAGTTTGAACTTTGACAAAATTTAGGAACAATATGAAATAAATTTTGAGCAAAGAGTTTTAAAAGTTGAACAAAAATCATTGCTTAAATGAACACAAATTTTGATGTCTGAAAAACGACAAACCAATAAAAGTTTGTATACTATATTGAAATTTTGTTAGTATAAAATATTTAATGAACCACTAGTGTTAAATTTGTGAACAATGTATAAACAATAATTGAACATATGATCTAAAAAATTAAACCACTAATTTTATATTTCTTAACGTGAACTTGAATATGAATATTTTAAACTTGAACATAAAAAATTTCAAGAACATCAGAAAAAAAATTTTGAACAAAAAGTTCAGAAAGCTCAAAAGTTGAACAGCTGGTATCGTTTATCCGAATGTATTTGTAGATATTTGAGCCAGATAAAATTTATAAAATCATAATTGATATAAAGATTTATAAATTATCGAGGAATTAAAAATGATAGATTTTATATAATTGTAAAGAACAAAACATGAAAAACAAATACTACCACATAATAACAAATATTACATCAGCGACCAGAAGAACGCTGCAGCTTGGTTTTTCTTTTTATTATACTTGTGCCCCTCATTCCCGGACAAATTAGGTATCGTCCCGGCCAATCTTCACGGTCCATCTTGTGAAGCCTATTCAACCTTCTTGCCGTGCCACGCCCATACATAGTCCACAAAAAGTGGAAAACCCCTAGTCTACTATTAAAATGGGTCGCCACCTCATGTATACTATCTCTCAATCTTACTATAAAATACAAGAACCCTGCTGTAGCAAAACAAAAACTTGACACACATTTTACGCTCTGGAGTCTTCTCAATCCCGAAAACACATTCTACACTGGAATTGTCTTCCAACAACAGGGGGACCCTGAACAAAGCTGGAATTGTCATTTTTTAAACATCAAATAAGTGAACATGAACTTTAATATTTTAAACTTGAACATAAAAAAATTCAAGAATTGTTCATTTCTCATTATGCATACTCATTTCGTTTCACTACTTGTCATTTCCCATGAATATCACCATATGAATCCGACATAAGGGAGATGATTCAATGAGCGACCTCGTTGGTGTTCCGACGCTGGTGTCGTTTCTCCTCCTCCCTTATTCTTTATGTTCATCATGTCCTGTAAAACAGAAAAATGTTGGTTACTAGAAATTCGATTTCTCAACACATGTTATATCCGAATGTGTTATAGACCTTTTGGCGGTCTTTCACACCTGTTTCAAACCACGCTACTCTTTTATTTATGTTGCTGCACCTGGTAAGCCCGATGTGGTATTTTCCGATTATTTACTTCAGTTACTACTTTGTCTTTGTTTGATGGTCGTAGTCTTACCATTTCTCTTTTATAAACCCGCTAATTTGACTCGAACACTATAATCATCAGTGCGGATCCAGGAGCTTTGTCTTGGGGGGGGGCAAAAAAAATTTTGACACTGTCACTATTTGAAATATTATGTTATTTTGTACTTTTTTTAAAAAATTAAGAGCATTTGATAAATTTTCAAAATTTCGGGGGGCCCATGCCCCCCGCCCCCCCCCCCCTTTGGATCCGCCACTGAATCATCCCAGGTTTCGGAACCAATATTTGTTTCTGGCTTCGGTGCTATTTAATGAAGGGAAATATGGAAATGCTTCAGTATCCTTCCTATCTGTTCTTCTTGGTATGGGTTACGTCTTCAGGTATTACTCCCGTAACCCTGTTAAATTTAGGTAGGCTCCCTGCGATGGATATGCGTTAATAGGCTCTAGTAATTGTTAATATTTGTTTAACGCTGCATTGTGTGTCCATGTTTTTACTTCCACTCCTCCATTGCAGGTTCAGATTGTTGTCATCAGGGGCAGACCCACATGGGGTCCTATGGGGGCCGGACCCCATAGCATTTTATGAAAAAAATTAAAATTTTAAAATTTAGTATATGTATAATAAAATGACAAAACTAACAAATAGTGAAAGTGGTTAAAAACTCCTAGTTTGATGGTTAGGAGTTTGATTCCTTACCACTTCATTTTGTTTATCAAAAAATTAAACACTAAAGCAGGCCTTGCAAGCTACGATCCATGAGTATTTCTATCTAATGACATGATGCAGGCCAGGGTGGCGGGCGTACTCATCCGGGTTGGGCCACAGGTGCTGCATAGGGCCTAGTGCTGCTGTTGCAAGTAGTTTGCAGTTTGGTCTGAAGAAAAGCAAAGCATCAATATAATTTGTACTTGGTTCTGCTTTTAGGGTTTAAAAAGGTAAATAGAGACTTAATCATCATCCTCATCCCCACGCCCACGCCAAATTAAAGAATAGAGCTGCTTGTTGCCTGCTGCCGCGCGCACTCGCCCCTCCCACTCAGGTATGTATGCTTATACTTTACATTTGTTTTGTCTCCATGTGCTGTCTGCAAACCTCAAAGATTAAATTAAAAATTATTGAATTGCAATAGCACCATCCACCACGTTTTTTTTATTCAACAACTTCAATTGACATGATTCTGTTCAGTTTTTATGGAAGAAAGAGCTGTCGCAGTATGCATATACAGATATACTTTACAATTTTTTTGTATCATGTGTTGTCTGCAACTGCAAACCTCAATTGATTAACTTAAAAATTATTGAATAGCATAGCAATGCTGCAGTAGCACCAGCCAATAGCCACCACGTTTTTTTTTATTCAACAGCAAACTTCAATTGATATGATTCACTAAATTTATTTTGTAGCCTACGGATAATTGATGTAAACTTAGGTTTTTAGTTTCTTTTTTTTTGTTTGTTTGATTCAGCATTCTGATTTGTGATGTAGTATATTTTGTAGGTTGGTTTTAAATTTGTAGTGTTATTTTTTATGCTAACTATCTTTATTTTACAGCTTTGCAATGGAAAAATTTTAAGAGGTCATCATGTTCATCACAAAGGTCACCCTTAAATCAAGAAACACAAGTTCATGGTGAAGTTGGATCCTTGAATCTTGGTACCGAGATTCCAAATCATGTGTCAACCACTCATGTCGAACAAAACATCCAACATGCACTTTCTTTAGAGGTTGATGTCTCTTCCTTACCAGCTGACCCTGCTGACAGAAAACCGATGATGCTTTATCACCCAAATGTGCGGGATCAAGTGAGAAGACATTACATTCAAAAAGGTCCGTATCAACCTCGAAATCTTAATTTCCCTGCGAGTTATTTTACAGACAAATCACGTCAGTTTAACAATTTATGGTTTGATAATATCCTAGTTGGTTGGAGTACAGTATTAAGAAGGATGTCGTGTTTTGTCTACCTTGCTATTTGTTTCATAATGAGAAACTTGGACATCGTGGAGGGGAAACATTTTCTGCTACAGGTTTTAGGGCTTGGAACAAAAGTGAGAGATATTCAGCCCATGTTGGTGGACCATCTAGTACTCATAATCAATGTTCCAAGATGTGTGTTGATCTTTTAAATCAAAAACAATCCTTCCATACAGCTTTGATAAAGCAAACGAAGCAAATTCAGACAGAATATAGAACTCGTTTGATTGCATCAATTGATGTTGCAAGATTACTTTTGACATGTGGGTTTCCTTTTCGAGGTCATGATGAAAGCGAATCTTCTGGCAGAAAGGGAAATTTTTTTACTGTGCTTGATTGGTATGCGAATCGTGTTGAATCAGTGGGAGATGTCACTATGAAGAATGCTCCAAAAATTTACAATTAACTTCTCCAAAGATTCAGAAAGATATTGTGAGGGCATGTGCTAATGAAACAGTCAAGGCTATCATAGAGGACATTGGACATGATTATTTTGCAATCTTAGTTGATGAATCTCGTGACGTGTCTCATAAAGAACAAATGGCTCTTGTGGTGAGATATGTTGACAAAAGAGGATTTGTGATGGAGAGGCTAATTGGTGTTGTTCATGTTGGCCAGACGAGTGCAGTAGCTCTAAAAAAGGCTGTTTATTCATTGCTTGCTCAACATTCTCTTAGCCCTCATAATATTCGTGGTCAATGTTATGATGGTGCTAGTAATATGCAGGGACATTTGAACGGATTAAGGACTCTAGTTATGAGTAACTCTAGGTCTGCACACAACATTCATTGTTTTGCCCATCAACTTCAACTAACCTTTGTTGCAGTTGCAAAGAATCATGAGGATGCTGCATGGCTTTTTGATGTGGTTAATGTTGTCTTAAATGTGGTTGGCACTTCCTTCAAGAATAGAGACGTGTTTCGAGCCGAGCAAGCAATAATAAGAGAAGAAGCTATTCGTTTAGGTGAGCTTGAAACTGGACGAGGTTTGAATCAAGAACTCGGGCTTAATAGGCCTGGTGATACTCGTTGGAGTTCTCATTTCAAATCTTTACAAAATTTGATTATTACATTTCCATCTTTGATTGAGGTAATTGATGATATTGCAATGAAAAGTTCAGATGGAAATGATCGGCAAAAGGCACAAGGACTCCTGAATCTATTGCAATCCTTTCGATTTGTTTTTATGCTACATTTAATGGAGAAGGCGCTAGCAATCACTGATCAGTTGAATATGGTTTTGCAGAAGAGAGAGCAAGACATTGTTAATGCTATGTTTCTACTTGCTATAGCTAAGACTCAGTTGCAAGCAATGAGAGACAATGGGTGGGAAGATCTTATTTTGGAGGTTACTTCTTTTTGTATGAAGCAAAATATTCTTACACTCGATATGGATGCTATGCACTATCGTGGAGGATCAAACTTGCGGCGTAGAGTTGATGACATGACAATGAGCATTACTATCGTGTGAGTATCTTATATGCGATTGTTGATATGCAAATTCAAGAGCTCAACTATCGCTTTAGTGAGGTGAATACAGAATTGCTACTTGGTTTGGCTTGTTTGAATCCAGCTGATTCATTTGCTCACTTTGACAAGACTAAATTATTGGCCATGGCACGTTTATATCCAAATGATTTTGATTGTGAAAGTAAGGTCCATGAGCTTAGTCGTCAGCTTGATAATTTTATTGCAAATATGCATCATGATCCAAGGTTCTCTGATTTGAATGGAATTAGTGCTCTTGCAAGGAAGTTGGTTGAAACAAAACAACATCTGAATTTTTCTTTGGTGTTCTTGTTATTGAGACTTGCACTAATTCTGCCAGTTGCTACAGCGACAGTTGAAAGAGTGTTTTCTGCAATGAAGATTATCAAGACCGATCTACGTAACAAGATGGAAGATGATGTGCTTAATGATTGTCTAATTACTTATGTGGAAAAAGATGTTTTCAATACAATTAGTAATGAGACTATTATGTATCATTTTCAAGCAATGAAGACTCGTAGAGGACAGTTGTAAAATATTTGAATATTAGTTTGAAATCAATATATATATATATATATTATATGTACATGTACGTTAATTAATGGACCCCATAGCATTAAAACTCTGGGTTCGCCCCTGGTTGTCATGCTTCATCAACTTAAGTACCACTTTTTCGACCTTTTTTAGATCATCCTGGCCTTCAACTGACGGTACCATAATGGAAGCACAACCCCTATGTTTTGGTGGTTGAGGACGATAATGTTCCATTTTTAGAAGGCCTAGAAAAGAATATACAATAATTGTTAATATTTGTATACTATATTGTTATTTGAATTTTAATCTTAACAAAATTTAGGAAAGATATGAAATAAACTTTGAACAAAGGGTTTAAAAAGTTGAATAACGAGTGTCGCTTATACTAACACGAACTTGATTTTTAAAAATGACAAAACCAAGACAAATGGTATATTACATTGACATTGTTTTATTTTAAAATTTCTGATGAACAACTAGTATCAAATTTGTGAATAGTTTATAGGCAATAATTGAACATGTGGTACAAAAAATTGAACGACTAATTTTAAATTTCTAAACATGAACAAAACCTTTTAAAAAAAGGAACAACATGATGTAAATTTTGAACAGCGGTGTTTTAAAACTTGAACAACTAGTATCGCGTATCTAAAAATATACTTGAATTAAAAAAGGCAATCCATTTAATAAATGGTAAATTGTATCAACATTCTTTTATAATATATTAATCGATGAACAACTAGTCTTGAGTTTGATCTTTGACAAAATTTAGGAACAATATTTAATAAATTTTGAACAAAGAGTTTTAAAAGTTGAACAAAAATAATTACTTAAATGAACAGAAATTTGGATGTTTAAAAAACGACAAACCAATAAAAAGTTGTATACTATATTGACATTTTGTTAGTATAAAATATTTAATGAACCACTAGTGTTAAATTTGTGAACAGTGTATAAACAATAATTGAACATATGATCTAAAAAATAAAACCACTAATTTTATATTTCTAAACGTGAACATGAACTTGATTATTAACTTGAACATAAAAAAATCCAAGAACATTGGGGAAATTTTTGAACAAAAAATTTAAGAAAGGTCAAAAATTGAACAACTAGTATCTCTTATCCGAACGTGTTTGTAGATATTTGAGCTAGAAGAATTTTTTTAAATCATATTGATATAAAGATTTCTAAATTATCGAGAAAATTAAAAATATTAGATTTTATATAATTGAAAAGAACAAACCACATAATAACAAATATTACATCAGCGACCAGAAGCAAGCTACAGCTTGTTTTTTTTTATTATACCTGTGCCCCTCGTTCCCGTACAAATTAGATATCGTTTCGGCCAGTCTTCACAGTCCATCTTGTGAAGCCTGTCCGACCTTCTTACCATGCCACGCCCATACATAGCCCACGAAAAATGGAAAAACCCCTAGTCTACTATTAAAATGGTCCGCCACCTCATGTATACTACCTCTCAATTTTAATTTAATAAAATACAAAAAACCCTGTTGTAACAAAATAAAAAAAACTTGACCCACGTTTTACGCTCTGGAGTCTTCCCAATCCTGGAAACACATTCTACACACTGGAATTGTCTTCCAACAACAGAGGGCACCTGAACTCTCAAAACAAGAAAAAACCCTCCACATTCGTGGCCTCATTCGCCGGAATCTATGTTCATTATCTCCGACTAGCATCTACGCTTTCGTTGGATGCTTGACCAGAGTAAGTCAGCAACCTCATCCCTCCTTAGTATTTGTGATATTTATTTAAATTAAAAATTATAAAATTATATTACTATTATTTTATGAAATAACTCCATGAAAATTAATCTCGAATTTGAACCTTAAAATTTTTTTAGGACAATATAAGATATTTTTTGAACAAAGGGTTTAAAAAGTTGAACAACGAATATCTGAATTACCCCAAACCTTAATATGTTAATTAACTATGTAATTATAATTTTCTAAGGCTAATTAAGTCCTTAAGATTATTGGTGAAGAAATAAAACCAAAAGAATAAGAAAATGCGTAAAAGTCACAAACGGAAACCGCGTATTTAATTCTTGTAGGAGGTACATAACCTTCGTTAGAGTGATATGTATTTTTTATACTTTAATTACACATTATAACATTGGGAAAGTTCCGGAAGAAACGAATTCAATCCATGCGTAAAAAACGCTAACGGAGTCCTAAACGCGTTTTTTTTTCAAGAATATCCGACAAACGTGATTTTAAACAGTTAAAATGACCCCGTAAAAAATTTGATTATTAAGGCAATAATTAAACATTAATGGGAGTATAATACCATTAAATTAAACTAACGAGAAAATTCCGGAAAAACGACCCGTTTAGTGAATAGTACCAAAAACCGGGTACAATAACGAGCGTTTTCTGTAAAATACGAAAAACCTCCAACTAGTAACTGTAGGGGCGGTTTTATTAAGTTAAATAACCCTCTCTCTCACAACATAACTAGCTAATTAAATAAGGGAGTCAAAAAGCAAAAAAAAAAGTAACATTACTTTACTAACTACTACCTTACTTTACTACTCTCTCACTCTCTCCATTCTCTATTTTCACTCACGTACAGCACCTATCTCCCCACTCACTCTCTTTCTTTCTTCTTCTTCTTCTTCCCATGCGAGGCATTGTGAAATGAGAAACCCCCACACAACTCAACTTCTCTCATCTTGTTACTCCCTCAAATCTCCTCCAAAAATTACAAAAAACTTGTACCATTGGAATCCTCTCATCAAGGAGATATTTTCTATCTTTTCAAAATTCAAAAACGCGCATCTTCATTCCATGGGTGTGCAGCATTTGGAGCTTCACACACCATTAGAACCACCTTCCTTCTCCTTGTTACTTTGAGGTAAAAATTTCTTGAAACCTCACCTTTTCTAGCCCTTGTTGCAAAACGAAAATTTCCAGATTTTTGAACTCCTTGTTCCTTAATCCACCGCCGATTTTGCTTCTTCTCCAATGGGCTAGGAATCTTACTCTCTTGCTAACCATAAAGACCTCACTCATTGGTTGAAGGTAATGCCCTTTCCTAAACTCTAAAAAACTTCTAATTTCTAGGGTTAGGTAAGGTTAATGTGTTAAACTAGTATTGGTATGTATGGGTTGCTGTAGCATTCCCATTCTTGAACAAAAACCGAGAACAAGGAAGGAGGAAGAGGAAAAGAAGAGAAGGAAAGAAAAGAAAGAAAAAACTAGCAAGACAAGGTAATGTGCTTACCTTGAACTAGTTTTGTAAAGTGTAATGTAACAGATTTTAAGCATTTAAAATGAGTAAGGTATATGGTAATGAGTAATAGATATGTGTAGTATAATGAGGAAAGGTAATGTAATGTTGAAGTTTTAAATGATGTTTTAAAGCTTGGGAAAACCATGGGTAATGTATGTATATGTGCAGGAAAATTGTGTGTTGTATGTGAGTAATGATGTGTGAATCGATATGGAGAATTGGGAATGCATATTTAGCTGAAATGGTATGTGGGCAAAAGTGAGAATTTTAGGGGAACCTCTGCCCAAATTTGTATGGAAATTAGAGGACTTAGATGTGTAAGGAGAGGGAACAACCTAGACAATAAACTAGGTGTGGTTTGGTAGAAGTTGTGAGTGATTAATCATGTTGTAACAGATTTGGAATGGAGCTAGATAATGGGGGAGAACTTGAGTGGGAGGTAATGCAATTAGAATGCTAGGAATGGTATTGATAGAGGGAGTATTGAATGGTAGAAGTGGGAACAAAATCTGTAGCAAAACAGTGTATGAGGACCTTGAATTTTAGGAAGAAAGTTGGTGTGCATAACCTTGGAAATGAATGAAGAACTTGTGTATAGTTATTGCAAATGGTTATAAAGGATTTGGAATGGTTATTAAGTGAGTTGGTAGGAGGTAGGAAACTAGCAAGAGAAAGTTAGGAGGCACTAGTGTGCAAAGTGCAAAATGTAAGAATTGATGTTGTGAGTTTGAGCAAGAATTGGAGTAAGGGTTTAACCAATGATTTGGAGAGGTTTAATGCATGTTTTAAGGTGTTTAAACATGAGGGAAACATGTGGAAAGATTGAGGAATAAGTGGAAAAAAATTTGGATGAATTTGGAGCTCAGAATGTGTAGAAAAACGGTTTTTTAAAATGGGTTCTGTTCGACCGCCCTGGGGACCGCCCCAGAGGGGCGGTCATACCAGAGAAAACACAAAAAAATTTGTTTAAGGCTCCTAATGAGGGGGATTGAATGGTAATGGTTTTAGATGATGTTTAGGCCCTGTTTGGTGTCATGTAAAGCCTTAAAGTGGGTAAAACAAGTGTTAGGTTTGGTTGTGGGAGTTGTAAACGTAAGATCACAAGAGTAAATTAAGTTAACGGGATGACGGGTTAACTATGGGCGCTATAGACGTTAAACACACATATTACCCAATGTTAATGAAAGTAATGTATTGTTACCAGTTGTTCAAGGATTGTTCGAGGAACATAGGAGGACACACATAGAGTGGAGGACTTGGTGACAGGTATGGTTTTCTTGCAACCTGTGTCCTAACGGATTACACCGGCTTGTATTCCAACATGTTTTTCTGTGTGTTGCCACCTTGCAAGATAAGCATGAAAGGAGTTACAGTAATTCATTATTGTGGCGTAATTAATTCCGATACCGCTTAACCTTAGTTATGTGTTAAATAATAGATAGCCGACCTTAGGTCACAATAAGAGTTCGGTATGCGGAATAAACGTCCCAACCCATGGGAACGTTCTAACCACGGCTATCAGTGCGTTAGATATGTTGTGATTATGTGTGATGTATGTGAGTTGTTGGATGTTTGTTGTTGTTGTTAGCGGATACAGATATCGTGTTTGTTAAAAGGGATAATACTCCCCTTATGTGTCTACCGAGTTAGTAACACTATGCGATGTATGTATGTGATAAGTTCCATAAGGGAACCTTAACTAATAAGTATATGTTATGTATGGAGAGGAATCCGGTGTGTGCCGGTCGCGCGCGTATGTTTGGGAGTTGATACATATATGTGAATAACTCCCATCCTGTTTATGTTAAGGGTTGTTTTCCTTCATTGGATTTCGACCTCCCATTAGCTTAGCCAAAGCTTACCTACCCGATCTCCATATCGGGCTAGGAGGGAAATTATGTGTAATGTTGTTAGGGTGTTGACGCCTATGTTGCTTCGACTCCCTCTCTGTTACCCACAAGCTTAACCAAGGCTTACCTATCTCATCACTATTGGAGCTAGGGGGAAATTGTGTATGGTGTGATCGGTCCTATACGAGGCCGCCACCCTTAAGTAAAGAAAATGTATGTATGTTGTGCGCGGGCTTATATCACCCCGGCACTCCCTAAGTAAAGTTTATGTTCTCTAAGAAGAGTGGAATTAAGTTGTGTATGTCGTTAAGTGAATTGTGTTGTTATGTTGTGTGTGCTAACCTTGTGTATGTGTCCTATTAATGGATGTTTGCTTATAAGCATGTTATGTATGTGAGTTGTGCATGTTTGAAATAAAATCAATCGCATGCTAAGACGACAATTAGTTGTGCGTGGCCCGGTAGCATGCGGGCTGCGGGATTACCATACCAGCAAAGGTGCTGACCCCCTTTGGGGGCTCCCATTACTCTACAGGTACAACGGAGCTGGAAGCCGTTCGAGAGTAGGACGGGTAGTGGTTGTACATGGGTAGTCATTCAAGTTGAGAATGTATTGTAGGCGTAGTAAGACCGAAATTGTTATCGGCATTAGTTTATAAATACTCGGTACAGTTGTTGAAAGTGTATAACGAATGTTGGACATGGTACAGGATTAATGTGTAGTTGCTCGGGAGTTTAGTCCATCAGACCGATACGATGTAAGTATGTTAGCCTTGTTAGCCACGTGGGTGGCTAACGGCGTGTAACACCAAAGAGTTGAGTTATGTTGTGAGTTGTGATTTCCGCTGCAAAGTATTGTTAAGTGTATTAATTGTAGTTGGGGTGTTACAAAAAGTGGTATCAGAGCGAAGTATCGCTCTGATGACTGAAGTACCGAGCTTAGGAAGTACCGAGTTAGGAGTTTAGTACTTTGGGTTAAGGGTTGAGTGATAGCGTGAGAGTGCGCTAGTTAGGGAATACCAGTGTGTACTGGATACCTACAGTATCCATCCCGCCCTCCACAAACCCTATGTTATAACTTGGAAAGAACGCCAGAGAGATGAAAGTCGTCTCTTACTCGGGAATACCCGATCTGGCTGTTACTAAGTATCCTCATAAGTACGGAGAACCTGTCACACGGTAGATCCCGAAAGGTGTGAATCCCGAAGACGGTCTCCACTTTAACAGTA
This sequence comes from Limonium bicolor, assembly GCA_023374045.1. Lineage (NCBI taxonomy): Eukaryota > Viridiplantae > Streptophyta > Magnoliopsida > Caryophyllales > Plumbaginaceae > Limonium > Limonium bicolor. Next base: position 24,680 of record JAIOTZ010000948.1, read on the forward strand.
TTAACCGCTCTTGTTAGCGAAAAGTGAAGAATCTTATGCAAGAGAAATGGAATTTCCAGCACCCTGGGTCGACATGCGGAGCAGTCGAGGACTACCAGTTTGCAAGCACTAACCGTGCAACAGTGGAGAAGTGAAGTAGTAGAACCGAGACGAGTGTCTACGGAACTACAAATGCCAACTGGTACACCAACGGTATACCAACCGATTAAGGAACTACGACGTAGTGCGAGGAGGATACAATATTAAGTAAAAAGGGGTTCCCTAGAAAGGGAAACACCCAAGTTAATGGTTATCATGTGAAGACAGTGGGGAGTACCCAGAAGATTGTTGTTAAGGCTGTGAGATCAAGCAAGGGCCAGCAAGGCCAATGACGTTAAAGCGGGTGAAAGCAGTACCGCAACCAATGTAAATTGAACCGATAAACAGATTGTATGGCGCACTTGCCATGGCAAGTGCTGCTATAACAAGGCTGTACGGGAAATTTTAACAACTACCGGTACTTAGTAAAGTACCATGAAGTAAAGTGAGATCATCATAACTGTGGAAGGGCTTAGCAGCCTGACCTCTATAATTGGAAACACACCAGTCAGCAAGAAGCTAGACTTGGTTAAGGCGAGAAACGTTGTGAAACCACGAGAATTTTCTTTCAACTTAAATTCATTTTCAAAACCTTTTCAAAACCAAATTTTCTTTCAAACCCAATTTTTTTTCATTCTTCTTTTAAAACCAAACCAGAAGACCTACACCGGCCTCAGTGCCACATGGTAGGTAAGTTTACCCAGTTACTTTTAAACAACCGGATGGAAACCGGTAAACCCAGGGTAACAACCCGAGGGAATGGAGTGAGTTCATAATAATACAACAGTGATACACTTCCCTCGATTAAGTTCGGGAAGCATGGAATGCATATTATCATAGGATAATATAAGAGGAGTTGACAACAGAATATTTCACCTAGGCGTGTGACGGACACTACGAGTACCAACTGTAATGTGGGACGACCGCACTCCTATAGGAGCTTGTGGGCCTGACAAACCTTCTTATAGGTTAATCGGGTAAGTAGCAATGTATCAGTAGGGTACCCCACGTATGTATACGAGTGGAGTCTGGAACACGGGAAGTAGTCGACTCCATACTACGGTCCGAAGTAAAAGTCAAGCAAGAGAATCAGTTACCAAGAATGATGGAAGTAAAAGAATCCAGTAAAGTCAACAAGACTGAAGGAATCAGTAGGTTTATTTTAAGGAAATGTTTAAGGGTGAACAAGTGCGAAGTGCACTGGTTAGTAAGTAAAGACATAGCATATGTCTCAAGGATCCGGATGAGTGAACACAATAGCTGGAGTAAGTACCCAGCCTACATATGGTGAGGCAGATGCCTACTATGATACGTTAATGTGCAAGGATCGGGATGACTCCCGAGATAACCACTAGGGATATCAATCCCACTAAAGAGGATATTTAACCCAGCAAAGAACGCGGGGCGAAGTAGTAAGTTAAACATACCGATAAGTGTAAGCCAGATGTAATGGCATAACCTAGTAACACCCAGGAGCTATCCTAAAAAGGGTGTTTGGATCAACAATGGTTGAACGAGAGAACGTAATAAAAACGCAAGGGTTGCAACTAATACCCAATTTAAGCACAAGTCGTCAGAAGGAAGTCTGACATCCTGGAAGGGGCATCCCATGAAAGGAATAAACCATGGAGCCCAATACAACCTATAAACCGTGTATTATGTACGGGAAGTAAATGCGTGTGAACAGCCTACAATGAGCAGAGCTCGAGGCAATAGGGCTTATAAGCCACAAGTGAAATATGTAAAGGAAATGTTATTGACCACAGAGATTTATGTTATATAAGTAAGTAAGTGAGCAAAGGAATCACTGCTTCAAGAGTGGAGATACCTCTTGATATTGTGAGACCGCAACAGCGGTAGTTAAGTGAACCAAGTTTAAGAGACATGTTAGGAGTTGACCATGTTGTTATTACCCAAGAATGATGCGAGTAGGAATAAATCGAAAAGAAGTGTTTGTACCAGTGGTGGAGACCGCAAGAGTGATAAGTCAAATAGCAACCACCATAGGTGTGGGATGCTAAATGTGTAATGAACGACGCTCAAGGAGCATAGAGACTCAAAAACGATAGCGTGTTCAACAGTCAGCCAAATAAGTGGCAAGACATAGTGTAATGGCGGAAGCTAATATAATGACGGATGCAGTGTAAGCTAATGTTATACAATGAGTGAAAGCACGGACCGCAGCAAGCGACCGTTGCATGAGTATTGTTAAATAATAATGTGGCAATAAGACCAGTTATGAGTTAAACTTAATGGACATACAAGTAAGTGATGATACGCAGACTGGGCAATAAGCCAACGGTCGGTACTATGTGATAAGGAACACAGTGTGAATTCCTATCGCGATCTCATAAGAGACTTACTGTCAAGAGTTTACGCCTCTGCACTCTGTATGACTGAGTGTTTTGGTATTGCTCTGGTACAGTAATGATCAAGTGAGATAGCTAGGAAATTTGGAAAATGTTAAATGTGATAGAAGAACAAGAATTATGGTGTGATAAAACCGATGCATAGGAGAAGCACGGTCGTACCAATCAAAGGTACTTTGTTGACATGAGGGACTACAGTAACATGATTATTAAACATCGGTATGGAATATACCTCAAGTGTTGGGAATAACCAACAGAGTACTACACAATAGGTAGTAGCTCAAACGTAACCGACGGTAAGTCGGAAGAAATTAAGTAAATCAGTGTGAAATACAGTAAGTATCATGGAAATGGATAGTAAGTTTTGTAACTCACCGAATTCGCTCACGGTAAGAAATACCACGCGTCGGTTGAGAAATCGTTATTACCAAGATAAAGGTGATAATCGGAAATGTACAATACAGTAAGGATAATGTGTGGGGCAAACTAAGCTCTAAAGTTATCAAGAGTTGCGCAGCAGAAAGTAGTGAGTCAACAATTCAAGTGTTAAATGTGTGTAGTGAACAGGAGTAGATGGCTAATTATTAACGCCTATAGCCTCACAGGCCAGAATCGAAACCAGTTAAGAGTTAAAATAAACTCTAGTGAGAATTCTTGGTTAGGGACTAAACCGCCAATATGGCTAAGACCCTCGAACCAGAACACAGTGCGTAGTAAACTGCGTGATGTTAAAACACTTCACGACGGTAGAATGTTCAAAACCAGTGATTAAGTTATTGATTACGTGGGCGTAATCCCTTTTAAGGGGGGTAGAGCGCAAAACCGTTTAGTATGTTCTACCGTACAAGTGTACGTGAACTATGGTGTGCATAACACAAAATGATTTGTTTTGATGATTGGTGTGTGTGTTACATAAACATACACATTCATTCATGGTTAATTATGGTAATTGCGCACAGAAGATGCGAATACCATTGTGATAAGTGTGTTAAAGGATGTGTGTGAAAGTATAAGTATAAGGGAGTAAGAAACTCCCGGGGAACTAAAACCCCGACTATATATGTTCATATGATACCAAATGTAATATTGTGTATTATATTTTGATAAAAAAAATATATATGTAGAAATGTATATATATACAGTGTTGTGACTTATGAAGAGGTATAAAACCAATATAGAACCTAGTAAGAATTAAATTCCCTAGGTAACTTGGATTAAGTTGAATTTGGGTGATGATTGATAGACGGAGTTCTATCCCTTGGAGATGTATGATTATGACTAGAAGGATTAAAAGATAGAAATTGGAAATGAATGTGTTATCGGTTGTTTGAAAATGAAGTGGGAGGTGAAACTTGATTATCATGAGATCAAGGGAAGCCGAACACAAATTGGGGTGGAAAGATAGTTCAACTCTGATGCTGATCACATTAGGGTTGGATGATTCTTGAAACTCCCTATAAGTGGTCGCAGATAGTCACGTTAAGAATAAGATGCAGTTAGCACAATTGGACTTGGAGTTGTATGGAGCTTTTAAAAGAATTTTAAATTGGGTCTCAAATTTGCAATTGGTATTTTCTAGACTTCAATAAATATTTTTAAGATTCTTAAGTGGTATTTTCAAAGGAAGGACTACCTTTATGTGACCTTGTAAAGAATTTTCAACTAGTATCCTTCCAATAAACGATTTCATTATACTTAACCTCATATAGAGTATTTTCCTATTACTTGCTCACGAGCTGAGGACGTATGAGCCTTTGTCTTAGGACCGGTGACATGAGAAGTATATTTTAAAGATGTATGCAATTGTTTTGATCTCCCAAAGGAACGGGGACCAGAGTGTCCATCGCGACCGGTTCTGCGGGATCACAGTGTATATGTACTCTACATGGGTCTCGAACTCATGAAGAGATGGAAAAGAATTTCTGGTTGATATACATGCTATGACATGTTGTGTGGTATGTGTAATAATTATTTTTGGACCTTGAGTCCTAATGTGATTGAATTCCGGAAGTGTTATGTTGTCAAGACCTATGTGTCTAAAGGATGTTGTGTGATCAAGACCACGAGTCTAAATGTTGTTATGTTACCCAGACCAAGAGTCAAAGGGTTGTTATACATGTGCAAATGTTGTTAAGGTAGCCGGATCATCAAGTCCGAGATTACTATGTAAGTATGTTATATATATATGGATGTGGATGTGTTACCCGGACCGTCAAGTCCGAGGTTGTAATATAAAGTATGTTTGTTATGGAAGTTTATGTTGCAAGTAATCCCGGTGTTCTAATTCAAATGATGCCAGGGAAGTGTGAACTTCGAGGACGAAGTTCTTTTAAGGGGGTAGATTGAAATACCCCAAACCTTAATATGTTAATTAACTATGTAATTATAATTTTCTAAGGCTAATTAAGTCCTTAAGATTATTGGTGAAGAAATAAAAACCAAAAAGAATAAGAAAATGCGTAAAAGTCACAAAACGTGAAACCGCGTATTTAATTCTTGTAGGAGGTACATAACCTTCGTTAGAGTGATAAATGTATTTTTATACTTTAATTACACATTAATAACATGTGGGAAAGTTCCGGAAGAAAACGGATTCAATCCATGCGTAAAAACGCTAACGGAGTCCTAAAACGCGTTTTTTTTAGAATATCCGAAAACGTGATTTTAAACAGTTAAAATGACCCCGTAAAAATAATAGTTGATTATGTAACAATAATTAAACATTAATGGGAGTATAATAACCATTAAAATTAAATAAACGAGAAAATTCCGGAAAACGGACCCGGTTAGTGAATAGTACCAAAACCGGGTACAATAACGAGCGTTTTCTGTAAAATACGAAAAACGCTCCAACTAGTATACTGTAGGGGGCGGTTTTATTAAGTTAAATAACCCTCTCTCTCACACACATAACTAGCTAATTAAATAAGGGAGTCAAAAAGCAAAAAAAAAGTAACATTACTTTACTACTTACCTTACTTTACTACTCTCTCTCCTCCATTCTCTATTTTCACTCACGTACAGCACCTATCTCCCTCACTCACTCTCTTTTCTTTCTTCTTCTTCCCATGCGATGGCAATGGTGAAATGAGAAACCCCCACACAAACTCAACTTCTCTCCTCTTGTTACTCCCTCAAATCTCCTCCAAAATTACAAAACTTGTACCATTGGAATCCTCTCATCAAGGAGAGTATTTCTATCTTTTCAAAATTCGAAAACGAGCATCTTCATCTCCATGGGTGTGCAGCATTTGGAGCTTCAACACCACCATTAGAACCACCTCCTTCTCCTTGTTACTTTGAGGTAAAAATATTCTTGAAACCTCACCTTTTTCTAGCCCTTGTTGGCAAAACGAAAATTTCCAGATTTTGAACTCCTTGTTCCTTATGCTACAGCCGATTTTGGCTTCTCCATTGGGCTAGGAATCTTACTCTCTTGCTAACCAAAGACCTCACTCATTGGTTGAAGGTAATGCCCTTTCCTAAACTCTAAAAACTTCTAATTTCTAGGGTTAGTTAAGGTTAATGTGTTAAACTAGTATTGGTATGTATGGGTTGCTGTAGCATTACCCATTCTTGAACAAAAACCGAGAACAAGGAAGGAAGGAAGAGGAAAAGAAGAGAAGGAAAGAAAAGAAAGAAAAACTAGCAAGACAAGGTAATTGTGCTTACCTTGAACTAGTTTTGTAAAGTGTAATGTAACAGATTTTAAGCATTTGAAATGAGTAAGGTATATGGTAATGAGTAATAGATATGTTGTAGTATAATGAGGAAAGGTAATGTAACAGTTTTGAAGTTTTTAAATGATGTTTTAAAGCTTGGGAAAACCATGGGTAATGTATGTATATGTGCAGGAAAATTTGTGTGTTGTAGTGTGAGTAATGATGTGTGAATCGATATGGAGATTGGGAATGCATATTTAGCTGAAATGGTATGTGGGCAAAGTGAGAATTTTAGGGGAACCTCTGCCCAATTTGTATGGAAATTAGAGGACTTAGATGTGTAAGGAGAGGGAACAACCTAGACAATAACTAGGTGTGTTTTTGTAGAAGTTGTGAGTGATTAATCATGTTGTAACAGATTTGGAATGGAGCTAGATAATGGGGAGAACTTGAGTGGGAGGTAATGCAATTAGAATGCTAGGAATGGTATTGATAGAGGGAGTATTGAATGGTAGAAGTGGGAACAAAAATCTGTAGCAAAACAGTGTATGAGTACCTTGAATTTTAGGAAGAAAGTTGGTGTGCATAACCTTGGAAATGAATGAAGAACTTGTGTATAGTTATTGCAAATGGTTATAAAGGATTTGGAATGGTTATTAAGTGAGTTGGTAGGAGGTAGGAAACTAGCAAGAGAAAGTTAGGAGTGCACTAGTGTGCAAAGTGCAAAATGTAAGAATTGATGTTTGTGAGTTTGAGCAAGAATTGGAGTAAGGGTTTAACCAATGATTTGGAGAGGTTTAATGCATGTTTTAAGGTGTTTAAACATGAGGGAAACATGTGGAAAGATTGAGGAATAAGTGGAAAAAAATTGGATGAATTTGGAGCTCAGAATGTGTAGAAAAACGGTTTTTAAAATGGGTTCTGTTCTGGACCGCCCCTCGGGACCGCCCCTGTGGGGAGGTCCAGTGCCCAGAAATGCAGAAAACGAAAAAACGGGTAGCTTCTGTTGTGGACCGCCCCTGGGACCGCCCCAGAGGGGCGGTCCATACCAGAGAAACACAAAAAATTTGTTTAAGGCTCCTAATGATGGGGGATTGAATGGTAATGGTTTTAGATGATGTTTAGGCCCTGTTTGGTGTCATGTAAAGGCCTTAAAGTGGGTAAACAAGTGTTAGGTTTGGTGTGAGAGTTGTAAACGTAAGATCACAAGAGTAAATTAAGTATAACGGGATGACGGGGTTAACTATGGGCGCTATAGACGTTAAACACATATTACCCCAATGTTAATGAAAGTAATTGTATTGTTACCAGTTGTTCAAGGATTGTTCGAGGAACATAGGAGGACACAATAGAGTGGACCTTGGTGACAGGTATGGTTTTCTTGCAACCTGTGTCCTAACGGATTACACCGGCTTGTATGCCAACATGTTTTTCTGTGTGTTGCCACCTTGCAAGATAAAGCATGAAATGAGTTTACAGTAATTCATTATTGTGGCGTAATTAATTCCGATACCGCTTAACCTTAGTTATGTGTTAAATAATAGATAGCCGACCTTAGGTTCACATAAGAGTTCGGTATGCGGAATAAACGTCCCAACCCATGGGAACGTTCTAACCACGGCTATCAGTGCGTTAGTATATGTTGTGATTATGTGTGATGTATGTGAGTTGTTTGGTATGTTGTTGTTGTTAGCGGATACAGATATCCGTGTTTGTTAAAAAGGGATAATACTCCCCTTATGTGTCTAACCGAGTTAGTAACACTATGCGATGTATGTGTGATAAGTTCCATAAGGGAACCTTTAACTAATAAGTATATGTTATGTATGGAGAGGAATCCGGTGTGTGCCGGTCGCGCGCGTATGTTTGGGAGTTGATACATATATGTGAATTAACTCCCATCCTGTTATGTTAAGGGTTGTTTTCCTTCATTGGATTTCGACCTCCCATTAGCTTAGCCAAAGCTTACCTACCCGATCTCCATATCGGGCTAGGAGGGAAATATGTGTAATGTTGTTAGGGTGTTGACGCCTATGTTGCTTCGACTCCCTCTCTGTTACCCACAAGCTTAACCAAGGCTTACCTATCTCATCACTATTGGAGCTAGGGGGAAATTGTGTATGGTGTGATCGGTCCTATACGAGGCCGCCACCCTTAAGTAAAGAAAATGTATGTATGTTGTGCGCGGGCTTATATCACCCCGGCACTCCCTAAGTAAAGTTTATGTTCTCTAAGAAGAGTGGAATTAAGTTGTGTATGTCGTTAAGTGAATTGTGTTGTTATGTTGTGTGTGCTAACCTTGTGTATGTGTCCTATTAATGGATGTTTGCTTATAAGCATGTTATGTATGTGAGTTGTGCATGTTTGAAATAAAATCAATCGCATGCTAAGACGACAATTAGTTGTGCGTGGCCCGGTAGCATGCGGGCTGCGGGATTACCATACCAGCAAAGGTGCTGACCCCCTTTGGGGGCTCCCATTACTCTACAGGTACAACGGAGCTGGAAGCCGTTCGAGAGTAGGACGGGTAGTGGTTGTACATGGGTAGTCATTCAAGTTGAGAATGTATTGTAGGCGTAGTAAGACCGAAATTGTTATCGGCATTAGTTTATAAATACTCGGTACAGTTGTAATGAAAGTGTATAACGAATGTTGGACATGGTACAGGATTAATGTGTAGTTGCTCGGGAGTTTAGTCCATCAGACCGATACGATGTAAGTATGTTAGCCTTGTTAGCCACGTGGGTGGCTAACGGCGTGTAACACCAAAGAGTTGAGTTATGTTGTGAGTTGTGATTTCCGCTGCAAAGTATTGTTAAGTGTATTAATTGTAGTTGGGGTGTTACAATATCGCTCAGATGAAACACACTTGTTTAAGAAATTTAAACCAATAAAAATTATATATTACATTGACATTGTTTTATCATGAATTTCAGTTTAGTATCAAATTTGTGAACAGTTTATAAACCATTTTGAACATATGATTCTAAAAAATGAACAATATATAAACATGAACAAAACTTATAAAAAGGGCACAATATGATGTAAATTATGAACAAAGTGTTTTCGAAATGGCAATTCAATTTAAAAAATGTCAAATTGTATTAACATTTTTTATTAAACAATTTTCCATCAACAACCTTATTTGAATTTGAACCTTAACAAATTTTGGAAAGATATGAAATAAATTTTGATCAAAGGGTTTAAAAAGTTGAATAACGAGTATCGTTTATACGAACACGAACTATGTTTTCAAATGACAAAACCAAGACAAATGGTATATTACATTGACATCTTTTTTAATATTGATGAACAACTAGTATCAAATTTGTGAACAGTTTATAGGCAATAAATGAACATATGGTACAAAAAATTGAACAACTAATTTTAAATTCCAAACATGAACAAGAGCTTTAAAAAAAAAGAACAACATGATGTAAATTTTGAATATAGTGTTTTAAAACTTGAACAACTAGTATCGCGAATCTGAAAGTAAACTTGAATTAAAAAAGGCAATCTATTTAATAAATGGTAAATTGTATCAACATTCTTTTATAATATATTTATCGATGAACAACTAGTCTCGAGTTTGAAATTTTACAAAATTTAGGAACAGTATGAAATAAATTTTGAAACATTGTGAAAATTTTTTCTGAACAAAAAGTTTAGAAAGCTCAAAAGGTTGAACAACTGGTATCCCTTATCCGAACGTATTTGTAGATACTTGAGCCAGAAGAATTTTTTAAATCATAAATTGATAGAAAGATTTCTAAATTATCGAGGAAATTAAAAATGATTGATTTTATATAATTGAAAAGAACAAAGTATGAAAAACGAATACTACCACATAATAACAAATATTACATCAGCCACCAGAAGCACGTTGCATCTTTGTTTTTTCTTTTTATTATAATCGTGCCTCTCATCCCCGGACAAATTAGGTATCGTCTTGACCAGTCTTCACATCCCATCTTGTGAAGCCTATCCGACCTTCTTACTGTGCCACACCCATACATAGTCCACAAAAAGTGGAAAAAACCCTAGTTTACTATTAAAATGGGCCGCCACCTCATGTATATTATCTCTCAATCTTACTATAAAATACAAAGAAACCCTGTTGTAGCAAAACAAAAAAACTTGACACACGTTTTACGCTTTGGTGTCTTCTCAATCCCGAAAACACATTATTCGTTGAAATTATCTTCCAACAACAGAGGGACCCTTAACTCTCAAACCATAAAAATCCTCCACATCCTTGGCCTCACTGGCCGGAATCTGTGTTCATTATCTCCGATTAGCATCTACGCATTCGTTGGGTGCTTGACCAGAGTAAGTCAGCAACCACGTCTCTCCATAATATTTGTAATATTTATTTAAATTAAAATTTGTAAAATTATATTACTATTATTTTATGAAATAACTTTCCATGAACAACTAGTCTCGAATTTGAACCTTAACAAATTTAGGACAATATAAGATATTTTTTTAACAAAGGGTTTAAAAAGTTGAACAACGAATACCAGTCATATTTAAAAACATTGATATCCAAAAGGTTGTACTATGAGACGCCCATTAGTGGTGGCATTAACCTTTGGGTACCTGATCCACCTGTTCATCCGACCCATATAAATGGGTGAAAACCCGAAATAAATGGGTGAAAATGGGTGACGGGTGAAACGGGTGATGGGTCGGGTCGGATGCGAGTGAGAAGTTTTTCACCCATTAGCCGTCCCATCACCCGGTTCTCACCCGACCCATCACCCGTTTACAGTTTGACCCAATATTTTTAAAAAATTATGATAAGTCCCCTTGAATTTTACTAAGAATTACATTCAAACTCACAATTTTTTTATATAATTACACTTTGAACCTAAAGTTACTATAAATTTACAATTAACCCCTAATATTTTCTAAAATTTTTAAAAAACATGTAACAAAAATCTCACCTTTTTTATCACCTGACCCACCCGTTTCACCCACGGGTTCGAGTCGGGTTCGGGTTCTGGTGATCCTTAACAGGGGATGGATCGGGTTCGGATGAATCGGGTGAAAACGGATGACTGGTGCGGATGAAGTTTTCACCCAACCCGAACCCGACCCATTGTCACCACTACCCTCATAATTCATAGACTAGAGTAGAAACATCTTGTGGAGGGTGGTTTTTTCTGTTTGAGGGGGGTCTAACTAAGTGGTTATGAGTAAAATCCTAGAATGTACCATTATGTGGAGGGTAAAATCCCATTATTCTGGCATCCCTCAAATACCTACTTTATCGTTCATCTTTCCCATAAAACTTAAGGAGAATGCTAGTGAACACTACACCCGCTTTCAATGGCCTCCACACCTACTTATGCCCTAAGGACGGAATTGACTAGAGTCGCCACCTAGTTTGACCTAAAATTAACTAGGAAGGAAAGAAAAAGGGCTCTAAAACCTTTAATTGACTCTCAGATTTGTTACTTACGGATAGGGCTTATCTGGTCATTATAGAGATTCTGTGTGGATTCGTACTATTACACCCCTTGGAAGTGGCAACAACCATGATTTCGGATGGTGTCTGAGGAAACCTTGGTCTCCAATCATCGGGATTGCCTTCTTTCAAAACTTTTTAGAGAGATTCAATTTAATAGGCCACGAGGATAGGATAGGAGAGGAGTGCAAAGAATTTGATAAGGTGATGTTATCTACCAAGCTAACAATTGTAGGGTTAATGGATTAAGAAAGTTGGATGAACATGGAAAGACTTTATAAGAGATTGAAAACATTCTGATGGTAGAATAGCTGAAATTGACTTGGATTTGGAGAAAGTCTAAGAGAATTTTGAGGTGTTGAAGGCTTGTGGAAGTCATGGAAGATTTGAGGGGTTTGAGGAGGATTTTTGTTTGTCCAATGATGAAGGATTTTAGTCTTTGGTGGCATGAAGGTTATTTTGGTGCTTTTAGATGTCCGGGTTTTGAGAAGGTTTGGTGATAGGAATTATTTATGGTTCTTTGAGGAAGTTAGATGGTTTGAGAGATCAAAGGGAATTTTAGTCATTTTACTATTTGAGGAGTAGTTCGGTATTGTGGAGGGTGATTTTTCGGTATGAGGGGGATCTATCTAAATATGGTCTGACTGAGAAGCCTAAATCCTAGAAATACCATCCTTGGAGGTTAAACCGTTACTCTGACATCCCTCAAATACCTACTAAATCGCCCTCTTTTTCCCAGAAAGCATATGGGGAGTATTAGTGACTAACACTACACCCGCTCTCAATGGGCTCCATGCGGACTTATGCCTCTATAAGGCGGAATTGATTAGAGTCGCCACCTAGTTTGACCTAAGGAACTAGGAAGGGAAGAGGAGGGTTCTAAGAACCGTTAGTTGACTCTGAGGTTGTTCCTTATGGATAGGACTTATCTGGTCATTTGCAGAGATTCTATGTTGGGTTTGTACTGGGTTACACCCCTCAGAAGTGGCAAAGACCACGACTTCGGATGGTGCCCGAGGAAACCTCGGTCTCCAATTATCGGGATTACCTTCTTTCAAAACCTTCTTAGAGATATTCATTTAAAGACAAAGGATAGAAGAAGAATTGAGTGTGAACTGAAGAACAGATGATTTCCAAGAGTTTGGAGAAATAGGCTGGTCTTGAAATATTGGTCGGTGAAATTGGTTTGAATGTTGAGAGGTTTGAGGTTGTTTCGACTTTCACGAGGTTAAAAGGATGCTGGAGGTTTTGAGGGGCAAAAGGGCATTTTAGTCATCATTTTTTTGTTAAGGGGTGTTTGGATCATTTGCTGGAGTTAAGGAGTTTTTGGTCATTTTGTAGAGCTTAGGGGTATTTTGGTCATTTTGTGAAGTTGAGAGGTGTTCAGATTCTTTGGTCGAATTGAGGAGTTTTTCGTGTTTGTAAAGTTTGGATTTTAGAATGGTCAAATTTCTGAGGTGTTTTAAGAAGTCGAAAGTGTTGATGGAGTGTGAAAGAGGGTGTTTGGTTTATAGGTGTTCGGGTTTTGAAGATGTTTCAGGTTTCTGATGACTAATGTTGTTCGGGAGTGTTCAAGAATTGGAGGTCCTATGTGACTTGGAGTTGGTTCAGAGGAGGATTAAGAAATGTTTATGGTATCTGAGGTTCTATGGGAAGGGTTGGATTGGTCTATTTAATATTGTCTCTCTTAAAGTTTTTAAAACTGAAAAAAATTGTTTTTGTTGCAAAAGGGCGGATAATCCCGAGGGATTACCCAATGTACCCCCTCGAACACGACACTTAATTAATGGTAAGTGCCGAGGCTCGAAAGATGGGGCAAGGAATTTATGTCGAAAAATAGGATTTAGAGAGAAACACCATGAATGAGATGTTCTCGGTCAAACCCTAATAGCGTCTCTAACTCCTGGGTTTAAAACATTAAAAGCCGAAAATACTGAAATCGAATGGAATGGAGTTAGACGATTCTAAAATCCCGGCTGCGACTAGGAAGGTCGTTACTTCCCTAGCACCCTGCCTTGTAAAAATCTAGGCTGCAATTAGGGGAGGTTTGTCACCCTAATGCCCGCCTAAAGAGATCCAGACTGCGACAAGGGAGGTTATGACCCCAGTGCCCCGCCTCGGATTTTTTTTTGGGAAGGAGACAAGTGATGTTCTAACCATGGAGGAAATGTTTTGAAGGGGTTAGACATTTCTTGATCCCTGAAAACGGTTTACTTGAGTTAAAAACTAAGTTGGAAAAAAAACTTTTGAAGTTGTTCGGAATTCTATGTAAAGAAACATTGATTTTGAGAAATGTTTTAGGAGAAAACTTTCTGTATATGTGAGAAGAACTTTCTGCGTTTTGAGAAGAGTTTTCTGTGATGTGAGAAGAGTTTTTTCCTTTAAAATTCCACAAAATAGTTTCTTTTGAAAACTTGAAGAAATTTGGCTGAAATAGTTGTTTGAAATCATAGATTTTTGGATTTTGGATTTTTAATGGAATTTACAAATTGAGTTTGAGTTGAAAGGAATCAGTTTTGAAAAATGAGTTGGGTTTGATTTGATTTTGTTTTGACTTGTATTGGAAGATGAGCTAGGTCAAAGTTCGGGTTGAAGTGGGGTTGGTCAATGCTTAGGTCAACGTTTTTGGTCAAGGTCAATGTTTTCTGGTCAAGATCAACATTTTCTGGTCAAGGTCAACGTTTTTGGTCAAGGTCAACGTTTTCTGGTCAAGGTAAACGTTTTCCGGTCAAGGTTTGACATTTGTGGACTTGGTTTGACATTTGTGTGGACTTGGTTTGACTTTTGTGGGCTTAGGTTATTTTTGTGAACTTGGATTGGATTAAAGTTGGATAACATTTCATGGGTGAGTTTCTTTTTGAGATTTAGAGAGGATTTGATTTGGGTTGGACTTGAAGTGTTGGGCTATAGGGTTGATTTGTGGACTTGGGTCTATTTTGGACTCTGGGCCATGGGCCTTGAGTTTTGGGCCATGGGCAATGGGCCAGTTTTGGGATTGGGCCATCTTTAGATTGGGCCGGGCTTGGTTTGGGCCGGTTTTGGTGATAGGCCAGGTTTGAGGAGTAGTGGGCCAGATAGAGTAGCGAACCGGGTTTGGACTGGGCCGGGTTGAGTAGTGGGCCAGGCTGAGGTTGGGCCGGGTCTGGATAGGGATGGCAATGGGTTGGGTTTGGGTCGGGTGGACCATCACCCGCACCCGTCACCCGACTTCACCTGCTCCACCCATACCCGACCCGTCACTCGTTATGTATCACCCATCATCCGTTTCACTCGTCACCCGCGGGTGAAACGGGTGAACCCATTTACCCGTTTATTTTTCCTTTTCCTTGTTTGCCAGTTAGGTTTGCAAATTACTGTGAGTGGAGAGAAAATAAAGGCACGGAGCAAGTATGTTCCATGTTCGTCGGTTAGGTTTGTAAAATTTACTTCATAGAAGAGAAAGAAAAACTGCAGAGAGCATGTATGTTACATGTTCTCTAGTTACGGTTGCATATTACCATGAGTGAAGAGAGAAAATAGAAGCGTAGAGCATGTATGTTCCATGTTCGCCGGTTAGTATTGTGAAATTACCTTTAGTGACAAGAAAAATAGAGGCGCAAAGCATCTGAGTTCCATGTTCATGAGTTAGGGTTGCAATTACCTTCAGTGAAAAGAATTAAAAACTGCGTAGAACATGTATGTTAGGGCTGCAAATTATCAAAGTGATGAGAATAAAGAATGGCGCAGTCACGTAGAGTATGAATGTTCCTTGTTCAGTAGTTAGGGTTACAAAGTTGCCGTGAGTGAAGGAGAATGAAGATTAGTTAACAACCTAACATATAATATATATATATATATTGGGCCACCCGTCACCCAACCCGCACCCGTACCTGTTTCACCCGTCACCTGTTTTTCACCCGTTTTTTGTGGGTTTTTCACCCGGTATAGTGGGTCGGGTGACCGGGTGAAATGGGTACCCACGGACCCATTGCCATCCCTAGGTCTGGACATTGGCCCATTTTAGATATTGGGCCGAGCTGAGGTTGGGCCGGCTTTGGATATTGGGCCAGCTTTAGAAGTGGGTCAGGTCGAAGTGGGCTTTTTGATGTGGGCTGAATTGGGACTCATTTTATGGATTTGATTTTTGACATGAAATTTGATGATTTTTTAGAATTGGAATGTTGATTGTGCATTTTATTCTGACATTAAGGGATGATTTGAAAAGTTTTGAGGAAAACGGGTATTCCTCACATGGACCGTGTCTAGGACCCGTATGCATTGAGGATACCAAAACCTAAGGCTTTTCTACAAAGGGGTGTCCTATGAGCTAGCTAGGGCTTCCTATTGTTTTGGACCTCTATATTGGGCTAGACCTAATAATTGCCAAGCTAGGTATAACAAGTAGCATGTGATGGAAGCAAATAATCATGAGGTAAAATGGAGATAAACAACATGAAACTTTGAATTACAATGTTTTGAACATATACATTTGTTTCTCTTTTTGGGTCTAAGTATTTGGCGGTTCCTAACAAAGGGTTGCTAGTTGATTTCACTCAGCCCTTTTCTGTTTTTTTTTTATTATTTTATCTTATAGGGTCCGTTCGAAACGCAGCAAAATGCTGCTTTATGTTTAATGTTACTCTAGTTAACTAATATGGTAAGGACATGTGTTACTTTTAGTGAGAGTACACCAATAATTAAATGACAAGTGTCACATTAATGTAAAAAGAAAAAAAAACCACCTCATCGAACGCGCCCATAATCAAATGACCAAATAAGGAAGCCAAGCTAATGTTCCTGAAGACAAATAAAAGTAAATCGGGTCCACAATCATTGGAACGTCAAGATTTAACAACCATGAAAACCAGAACTAAAATGCTAACTAAACCCATCTTTTACTACGTTTCTTCCATTGGTCGTTAGTCAAAAAAAGGTGGAACACGGTCAAATTGTATGGTTGTATCGAGTCTAACAATTATTCACACTTAATTGAGGTTGTAAATAGAACAAGAGGCATTAATAATGATTCAACAGGAAGTGACCTAAACAACAAAGTAGATTAGCTTAGTCAGGTAGATAATCGAATGAAGAATAACACAACATTGGGCTAGATAAGCCATGGTTTTCTTTGCTTTAGGTCATCGAATTCGTGAATGGTCATATGAAAATGGAAACATGGCATATTAGATTAATCGAACCGAGCATATACAACAGGAGCATATCTTACACACAGGATATATATTACACACAGCTAATCAACAACACATGTCATCCACTAAACAAAACTAGCAGCTGGTTGAGGATTAAGGAAAAATACCGGATCTGGAGTAAATGGGACTTCCTGTCAAGAATATAAAACAACAAAGCAAACAATCCTCGTTAACCTGAAATTTAGACGACTGAATTGACAAAATGTAAACTGTAACCCTGGTAGCAGCGCCTGTTGGATGCAAGGGTTGAGTCTTGTATTTAACGAATTGTGGTTCCATACCAGGAGACAGACCAGAACCTGGATACATAGGGATGAAGAGATAGATTCTTCCTGGAAGAGACAAACATCGTAGACTGAAGCACAACAAAAGAAAGACGCTAGCATCTGTTAGTTTACATGATTAACACATACAAAAAAAAAACGGAATCATAATAAGACAACAAATGGAATCATAATTAGAAGTAGCAAAGAACGAAGCTGGAG
>JAIOTZ010000949.1:0-41870 GCA_023374045.1 Limonium bicolor
TTCTCTGGGCCCACATGCCCCTTCTTACTTTAACATTTCTGGGCCCACATGCCCGTACACCAGCGGCGGTGCCTCCGACCAAGTAACCTTTGTCACCTGGATAACCTTGGGGTGGAACAATCGTCAGTCATCCCCTGTGATCACAATGCGCAACCAAAAACCTCTTGGATTCCTCACCAGTACCAACATTCTTTGTTTAACAATCTTCCTTTAACTTGATTCCATTACTTAACCTCTATGCCTAAGATTCAATTCTCAGGCCAACAATGATAGTAACTCGAATTTATTACGGACCTTTTAGGTCATTAGGTTATACCTAGAAGTCATCTAGGTGATATTCATGTTCGAGACCCATGCTGTTGAGGCTGGTATAGCCGTGTCTCGCTCCTAAGTATTCTACTTAGATTAATGTGACAGTAATAACTGTCGTACTGTATTAGGTAACAATCACATCACAACTACTCGCATATGTATGTTTATATAAGTCGAACTATAGTCGACATAGTATTAGTCCAATGGACGTTCGCGCATAATAATAATGCAACAGTGACGAGCAATATAATTCGCACAAGCACACACGTAAATCACAGAAATCGCTCTTAAAAATTAAACACACAACATCTGGACTTCAGTAAGTCCTCAGGATTTTCAGACCACACAATTAACATACCGTACACCAATGACATAGGATGCGCAAAACCCTATGCTCGTCTAGCGCCCTTGTCCGACGTACGGTCTAGAATATTAACATCACCGCAAGTCAATTCTCATTAGTTTCTAAATCCGGTATTTCCGAATGACGTTATAACCCCGACAGTTCAACCCTGGATTTCAACAGTTAATTGGTTCGGGTTTCATTATGTAGTTCGTAGTATTCCGACTATTGAGTTGTAACTCATGTCATCCATTACTGATTTGTTAATCTTTCTATACTTTATCTAAACCATTATATATCATAGCTATACTTGTATACTCATGTTTATAACCAATTGTATAAATTAAATCTTGTTCATATAGGTATATAAACATATAATCTATAGTTGCATGCATACATGCGATAATACTTTACGGTATTATTATTATTCCCCAACTCATTATTTTTATGTACTAATTAGCCAACTTGGCCTCTTTGGCCAAGTTAGTTTGACTTGGTCAAGCATGTTGACTTGACTAGTCTTGTAGACTTAATTGTTGTATCTAAATATTTTAGTTTACAACATTCATTGTAATACATTGAATTATATAATTCATTCATCTTGTAATAATTTACATTTAAACTTAATACTTTATAACTTATGGTTTGTAAATTATATTCATGTTATAAACTTCACCAATAATATTATATTGTTCTCAACCATACTATATACCCATTTATATATATATAAGTTTCATGAATTATAAAACTCTTTTGTTAAATGTTACATCTTATCATTTTATGTAAGATGTTTATCCTCACTAGTTGTATTTTAATTATATAACTCATACTAAGATTCTTAACTTAATATTTTGTAACATTTATATTATACCCTATAACTCCCAAAGTTTATTTAATATACACCTTAGTTAATAAATTCCCTTCATTCCTTATTATTTCATGTGAATATCCTTACTTATATTAATTCCTTTAAAATCACGTTTATACTATATAATTGTTATAATATTTATAACATGGTAGACCATAGTCTAAAATTCATTTTCTTAATTCCCATAAATTCTCAACAGCCCATAATTTATATTTAATTACAATTTCACCACAATACTTATATATAATGTTACCATTATATTAATATATCTTATATTATATCATTTCAATCTTGTAATTTGTATAACCTATGGTTATATATATTTTTTATAAACTACGAACAGACCCATGGTCTGTCCCTTATTATTTTCTCAGCCCACAACTTCCTTAAATTACCAAATGACCCCATATTTTATATAAACTTTGTATTATTACCGTCTTACCCCTCTGGGTAAGTAAATATGCATTTAACTCCTAATCCTTTTATATCTTATTTTTAAATCCTATTCTCACCCAACTTTTAGTCAACCCATTAATCCCATCTAACTTTGACCCTATTTTTTCGACTTTGACCAAACTTTTCTATAATTACTATTTTGCCCCTAAACTTTCTAGAAATTACAATTTAGTCCTAAATTCCTTTAAACTTCTAGTTTTCACTCCAATCCAACTTTAATCTTCTACCTTTGACCAAATTACCAACACAACCTTCAGATTTTACTAATTTACACTTTTTACCCCAAACTTTTGGTAAATACCAATTATACCCCTACACAACTTTTAAACCACCATAATTCCTATTTTAACCCAAATTTCACCAAAACTCTTTATTTAAATTCGTAAGTATTTTTATACCAATATTTCAAGGACTTCAAAATTACCAAATTACCCTTTTGACACCAGATTTTAAATCCTACCCTTTTATTATTATAACCTTAACTTTTAAAGGTTTTTAATACACCAAAATACTCATAAAATTACCCAAATCACCTAGATAAATTCTAAAATTATTTATACTCTTATAATATACCAAAATTCTCCTAATATTACTTATACCCCTCGGCAATTTTGTTTATTTATCAAATAGTTTTGTAAATTACATTTTCCACCCTTAAACCTTATAAACTTATTATTTTATGTACTTAAATATTTTATTAAGCTACCTAAATGTTTCTAACATTTTTAATGCATCATATTAGGCTTATAAGATACCAATTAAACTCTTTTATTCTCGTCCATATAATTAACCACTAATCAATTCACCTAAAATTCTTAAAATTAACCCTTAAGTTATGTTATTAACTTTATTTACTCAAACCAAGTATTTAGGACCTACTACCCATGGCTTTGATTTATTAACTAGGTAAATAATAATTTGAAGTGTTGATACTTAACTTAAACATTAGATCTAGGTAATACACAAGGATTAGTAAATTACCTTCTTGATTTCTCTTGGATCTTGGTTGCCTAAGCTTGGTTGATACTCCCACCAATTTGGCACTATCAAGAAGTGTAAGATCCCACAAGATTCAAGGTCTTAAAGTCCTAACCAAGCTTTAAGGAATTACTTAAGTTTAAAGCACAAAACATGTGCTAAGGATTATGTATTACCTTGATCACTCAAAATTGAGTTGTGAAGGGTTATGAACACGGCCTTGCCTAGGAGAATAACTTCATGTTAGCTCTTGAATTGTTCTTAAGGTAAAACTTGATAATAGCTCCTAAAGACCTTAGAAACTAAGATTTACCTAAGGTTAAAGATGGCTACACCCACGGCCACTCTTAGGTTTGATGAAATCCTTGAAAACCTTGGATAAAAATGAAGAATTTGATAGAGATAAATCAATGGAATTCATCCATGAACATAGCTAGGGTACAAGATGGAGTTTTAGGCAATTTTCTTACCTTAAGCTTTCAAGAAGATTTCTTTGGTAATTCTCTTGATAATCCACGACCTCCTAGCTTAATTTGGTGTATGATTTCGTGCTTGACCATTGGATAAAGACAAAGGTAACTCCTTGGTGAGTAATAACCGAAACTTACTAAGAGAGGAGGTAAAAGATGGAATTTAACTATCATAGCTTCATGAACACTTAACCTTGGAGTTCGTACCTTTAGGAGGAGCCTAGGAACGTGGAAGAGGTATCCAAGGCAGACCCAAATCGGCAATGGCCAGATAAGGGAGCAAGAGTAGAAGACTGAGTGGAAGAATTACGTAAGAAAAGTGGGTTTATTATATTTCTTAGTGGAGCACTTGTGTCTAATGGAGTTTAAGTGGGAAATTAATGGAGCACTACTGTCTCCTGGTGGGTTGAGGTCGGCAGCAATCAGGGACAAAGGATGGTAGTGGCTAATGATTTTAATTAAGTGGTTAAGTTAGGTAAGATTTACAAAAATAAGGTATTTCTAATGGCCAAAATCGGCATCTATAAACCAGGGCTTCTCATAATGACTTGACTTGATTTTGGTGGTCAAAACATGACCATTTAATGACATAAATTCGTGGCCCATGAAAAACTACAAGGTAAGAGTGTAAAACGCGTTTTCGGAGCACCGTTTTGTACTCCAGGGGAATTTTTGTCCAATCTGAAAGTTAATTTGTTCTAACTAGTTCTAAGTGTCCCTTGATCTTATTTAATGTTAATATTGACATTATAAGGTGTTACTGTAACACCCCTACTCTAATCAGCACCTAAACATCTTACTTAACATTGTAATCGCAGCGGTAATCTCAACAATTGAACTACTGGTGTCACCGTTGTCACTCGCCCATACGAGTAGTAACGTGCTTACCGATATATTCTTAAATACGAAACAATTTCCCACAGTGACAACAAGAGATAGATCTAAACTTCCCAAACCAATATAAAATACATTCACAGTGAGCATTCTAAGTATCCAAATCCTATACACGTTTCTAGATTCGTATCAAAATGCAACAGTACATTTTTAAACAACTGTAATCAAACTACCCAGCGCGTCCCTCTCTTTGTCGATACCGGAAGCTGCATACCTGCAAAAATGTTTGTTTGTGGTATGGAATCAGCCCCTGCTGAGTATGTTACTACATGACTGTAATGCCCCCTCGGACCCTCAGTTAATTGGTCGAGAGCATGCAATCCATTTTCATGCAGGTAGTTTAATATAAACAACTGTAAAGCAACAACATATATTGCAGTGAACTCAAATAGTAAACAAGCCCCCGGCTTCACACATCGCATCGTAATATACCACTGAAAGTGTTACAACGCTTATATGAGTACAGAGACTCCATTCCAACAAACACTTGATAGTTCATAGTTGAGTACGTCGACTCGCTCGACCAAACAATCCACAATAATCCACACACGAGCACAGCGACTCGACTCATCCAGTTCACAACATAGATATAAGTACAATAATTCTATTAATCCAATTCACAACACACATATGAGTACAACGACTCATTTAATCAACACCACCAACATACCACACATAACCACAAAGCATAACCAATGAACAACAAGGCGAAACAACGAGAACTATAAACAAGTATAAATTCCCGTCCTTGGCATGCAAGCCCAAATAATGTTCGCCTAATGTACGATCTAATATAGTCGTTCGTAATTGTTCAGTCATGCATGATGACAACGTCTCGTTAGAACGACGTGTCTCTAAGTTACCCATCGCCTATGGCGGGTCACACACGGCAGTAGCCACTCCAGCGGTAGAGTCTCCGACCGACGAACCATCTGTAGTCCATTGGAAATTTGTCCAGATACTTACGGTTACCACACGGTATCCTAGTATCGTTAATTGATCACAGTTCACAGCAAGAGCCACAACCTCTTGATAAACTTGTCTATACCATCGCATCGTCTTACTATAATTTTTTCCTAACACAGCAGACTAAGGTCATAGTCCAATCCTGAGTATGTCGACTCGGGATCTAGTGCTAGATACGAGAGCGGCGTTAAAGAGGCCAATGCTCCGTATATAAGTCTCGGATAATATATATATATATATATCTTATTATCCTAGTGCTACAACGTTTTACTTACATTCCTTATATTACACATATAAGATAGCATCATTGCCGCTAGTTCGTTTTATAATATGTTCATATATACGAACGGTACTGTTATCGTTCAACAGTAATAATAATAAGCAGCGTTAACACACAACTCAAGCATATTAATTCACACAAGCAGACATTCAATCTTAACACAGATTTTCACACAATGTCTGAACCGAGGAAATCCTCAGAGACAATCAAGCCACATAAATAACATACCGTTCACCCTGGATGTATAACCGTGGAGTATGAATCAGCTAAAATCTCTGGAGATCCTCGAGACGCCTCTAACAATCTATTAATATGCATCACACTATGCATCAGCATCTCATATTAACAATACACTACGGCACTCCGTACCGTTATTAATCTACCCCGGTTTATTCCCCGCTGTTAACTAATAATGTTTGTCGGGTTTTCGGTTTAACTCGGGATTTGGAAAAACGCTATATCACATGTGTGGTTACGTCGAGTATATTAATACACTTAACTTTAAACGTTTATTATCGCATGTAGTTTAATACACCTTGTATATGATATAGTTTATCACTATATTGCATGTATAATCTTAATCATATATTATACATCTCACCTTAGTATTTATTTCCTAAGGTTAGTTTTTCCAAGTGTAATGTTGTATAATTCATATGTACAAATACTTTGAATTATCTAAATCCTTATTATTTCATGTACACTCCTAACATTAGAATTTCCATATCTAATGTTTGTAATTCTTTTTCCCTTTATCTTATATCATTTTAATTATGGTAATATATGGTTATTGAACCATATTATATTTTCCACTCCATAACATATATTTATTTATATACATGTATTATGGAACTATTTATTATATGGTAAGTCTTTATAATATATATTCATTCTTTTTAATGAATACCTCTTATATTATAAATGTTATAACTCTTATAACATTAAAAACCATATTATAAATTTCACTTAAAAATGTTAATATTTCCGAACAGCACCTATGTTCTTAAATATTTACAAAATCCACCACATAATTTACATATTGTTATATCTTAGTTATATAACATATATTATGACATTTATGTCATCAAAATAATTATAACCTATAGTTATATTTTCTCAAAATAACCGAACAGACCCCATGGTCTATTTAAATTTAATTTCCACCACTTAACTTCCTATAATCACCAAATAACCCCATTTAACAACGTATAGTTTCTAATATCATCAAAACTATATATTATACATATTTCTTCATAAAACCTCATATATACTTCCAAAAATTACCAAACTATACCAAAAGGTTATAAATATCATTACTAACCTTATACTTTCTATAAATCTCAGTTTTTCCACATATGTTACCCATTTGTAACAATGTTATGAAATACCATATATTATACTTATATAATTCATATAAGCTCCAAATTTAACCAAATAAACTTCTAAAAATTCCTAATAACCTAAGGTCTTTACTAAACTCCATTTAGCCCCTAAGTTTTCGGAAATCACAATACCACCCCAAGTCTTATAAATCTTTTACAATTTAATAAGTATCTTATTATAAGGTAGTATTTTAATTCCTTAAATTCACCAAATTTGGTCAAAGTCTCCTATATAGTCAACTTTGACTTCTAATACCAATTGGACCCAACTCTCTCGGTAATTACCAAACTTAACCCATAGTTTTCTATTTTTACAATTTTGACACAAAACTTTATAAAATGTTATAATTTTTATTAAATTCATTAAACAGCCCTAATTTCCTCTAAATTAAGCCCACAGCTTAATATTTTGTTAGTAATTACCGTTTGACCCCAAACTTAATTATATAAGCATAAACTTAAATAAATAAGCTTTAAACTTAAATTAAAATGGCCTAATGACATAGCCTTATTACAACCTTGCTTTATAACATAAAATTACACATAAATATCTCAAATAATACAATAAACTCATGGCCTCACCATAGTTTATTTATTTTTTTCACATAATGTCATAATTTGACCATTATGTTAATTAAATCACTTAAATGACTAGCTTAATTTATCTTAGTCATTTTTTTCCATTCTTAGGTTAATATAACCCATATATTTAATTCCACTCTCGGCACTTAAATTATATATGCTAAGAATAACATAAAATCATAAGTTTAAGGTGTTTATACCTTGATTTATTCTTGTATGAACTCGGCAGCTTGAAGGAAAATTCACCACATCATTTAGACATGTTTAATGCACCAAAATAAGATATGGTTATACTTCAAGCTTGAGCTTAACCTTAAAGAATAATTAATGTAAGATTTAAGGCAAAAATCACCTTAAAAATGCTAGGAAGTTTCCAAGAGAATTTGGCCTGAATTAAACACACCAAAAGGTGTTAAATTCACCATATAAACATAGGAAATACCTAGACAACAACAAGCTGCTATGGTAATAGGTTTTACCTTGGCAAAATGCCTTAAAGAAGGGTATTTCCTTTGGATTTCGGCCACCCTTGCTCCAAATGGTTAACCAACTGAATGAACATGTAAATATGAAGATTATGAGTGTATAAACTCACAAAAATCAGAAGGAACAAACCGGATGGAGAGTAGAGAAGCTTAAGGTATGTTTTTACCTTAAAATGCAAATTTTGGAAACCTTGGCCCCTATACTTGTTTCAGCCGAGATTGGTGCTTGTTCTAACCTTAGAACACTTAGAATGAGCCATAGGAAGTGATAGATGATGAGCTCTAAGTGTAGGTAATGAAGAGATGAAGAAAAAGAGCTAAAATATGCCTTAAACCATTACCTTAGGAGCTTAATAGATTGAATTGCCTTCCTAACTCAAGAACACAGCTTGGGAGAGTTTAGAAACTCAGAGGGCTCGGCTGGATGGGGCAAGAGGCAAGGGAAAAGCAAGATAAGAGCTTAAATGATTGAAAAAGTTACTTTTGCTATAGTAAAATGGTGATTCATCACTTAATGTAGATATTTAGCACTTAATGATGTGTGTGCTGTCTTCCCACCTCCTTGCCTGCCGACAGCCATGAGGGTAGAAGGGTCAATTAATTGACCATTGACTAACTTGGTCAATTTTGCTTAAAAATGCACTATTTGGGTCACTATTCACAAATAAATGTCATTTTTGGATTTTTATTTTCAAACTTGGATTTAGACTTTATAATATAGTCTATCATGTCAAATTAATGATTTAAATGATATACTCCAGTATTTAAAATGACAAAAAGTCATTATCTTAGAGCTCATACACAAAAACGTGCTTTAAGGAATTTTAGTGCGCATTTTGAGTCGCAGGGTGCTTCTGAGCTCAGTTTTCTTTGAGAACAGTTTTGTTGTGTTCCTTACATGATATTTGATCATGTTATCCAATTTTATATCATTTAGAGGTCATTAGACCTTTAAGGTATTCTTAGAGCACATTTTTGCCCTACTTGACCTTGAAGCATGAAAATGCTTGTTCTTTGTGTTGGAGTGTTGTCCAACAATTGCAATATGTTTAGTATTGTGTTAACATGCTTAGGACAAATTTTTAGGTCCTAAGTAGTTCATTTGGGTATTTATTTACCCTAAACAATCAAAGGGTGCAAAGTCTTGCTTTGTGTTGACCACTATTGTTCTCAGTTGACTTTTAAGGCACGTTTAGGCCTTAATCAATGTGATTAGATGTTTAATCCATCTTAGATCATTAGTAGATCATTTAATTAAGTTTTTAAGGTTAGGGGTATTTCAGTTACATTGAATTATATTGGGTTACTTTGAGTTGTAACTCATTTCCGAGGCTTTCGGGTCATTTTCGAGCTAAAACGGTGCTCTAAGCACTTCTCCCGGGAACTTTGTGTAATTTAGCAAAACTAGCTTGAGCATTCTTCTTAGAATGTTGAATAGTGATGGTAGGAACTCTAAGAATAAATTATATAGGGTTTCGTGTCACCTCGGCATTCCTGGGCCTTTTCTCGAGTTTGTGGGGCCCACAAGGATTCCTCCGAGCACTTTGCGAAATTTGGGAATTCTATCCTGGAACTTATGTTCTAAGGGTCATATAATGATCATTAGTTGACTTTATATGAGTTTTATAGCTTAGATAACTTGGTTAACCCAAGGTCCGGCTTAGCGCACGTTTTTGGACCTTAAGGAGTTTAGGTGCGTTTTTAACCCCTAAGTGTTTCTGTGCTTTCTTATGGTTTCATAATCCCCCAAATAAACCTTTAATTCCCATTATTTAATTATTTAATGGTTAGGGGTATTTCAGTTTGTGCATTTAGCAAGCACGGAAAAAAATGTATGTTTTTTCTAAAATTGAATGAAGTGTGTTTATGTCTAGAGTATAATAAATTTAGACTTTTATTGTATGAATTACTTACAATCTATAAAATGTTTGGGTTAATACCAAAATAACATTTTTAAAGAATACACAAAACGCTAACTTTGGAGCCACTTTAATGTAATGGTGTGGGTCCCGTGTGAGTTTAAAGCAGCTATACCAAAGACATGGGATAAAAATATGAGTGTTTGATCGTCGTCTTACAAAATTTTGTTTATTTTAAAGACCATTTAATTATCGAGCAAGCTCACTAAACATTGAAAAAACACTAACTCTAGTGGACAACTTAATGAAGTTATCTTTATCACATATGAAGTTATAGCGGCTGCGAATATAAAATTTAGAACTAATACAAAAAAGACTCTCCCCCAAATACCTAAAAACCACCCTTTAAAAACTAAAAACATCATAGGTGGCGTTCGATGACCGCGGCCCAAAAATGAAGAACATTAATGTCGACATTAATATTGCACCCCAAAAGCCCACATTAATCACCTCATTCACCTGGGTCGTTCGATACCCGTGGTAGTTTTTTTAAACTTGAGCAGCAAAATGTACACAAATACCCTTGTTATCACCGTACCCCTATTTTCTCGTGCATGAATCAAGTCAAGTCAAGACTTCTTCCTTCCTCAGCGAGCTCAATTTCTTCAATTTCTTTCCCTACGCACCTTTATCCTCCTGCGTGGTAAGTCGTCACTCTCTCAATTTACTATCATCCCTCTTCTCCTTCTTACCAGTGGGTTTTGTTTTGTTTTTCTTTTTTGGGGTAAGGGTGCGACAAACGAGCTGGTCATATTCATAATTCATAATCAGGTATGTTTCTTTACCACCTTCACTCGAAACCCAATTCAAACGGCAATGGTGATAGGCAAGTGCTGGCAGCTCGTAGGTTCTTCAATGCGAGTATGGTGACCAAAGAAACAACGCAGACCCTTTCGTGCAAGTTGAACGAAAAATATGAAAACGGGAGAGGGTAACATGGTAAAACTGTAAGTACATAAAGACACTTTGATATTCAAACACATCATTTGGAAGCTTTAAGATAGATACAGTAACACGACGAATTGTGGTGATATATCGTGAGAAGGTCAACTCAAGCATCTATGTTAAAGGCACCTTAATGCCCCAAAAGTGCATTAAGACTATTATCAAACGAGCCCATAGACATCAAAAGCATTTAAAGATTTATAGTGCAAGATGTAGATCTAACGAACTCTAATTTACTTTTTAATAACCTTTCATCCACTTTTTAACAACTTTTAATTCAATTTTATGAATCAAACTAAGATTTATAAATCTTAAAATACATGTACATAATAAAAAAATATAAAATTTATTAGGACATATTTATGATGAATCTCATTTTTTAAAACTCAAATTATGATGAATGGTATAAAATTTATAGTATTATTTAGACTTTTATCTAATAAATCATAATATTTTAAAATTTTACAAAAAATAGAAGAAAAAAAACATTTTCGCTAGACTTGAATTGCCATAAAAAAATGATAATAAAGCTGATATTATAGCTGTGGACGCTCGAATCCCACAATGAGCAACTGAGCCAAAACTTATTCCCAATAAAAGAAGCAATTAGCAATGTCCTTTCCCGTTGACATGAATCTAGCAACAACACTAAACTAGCCATATTTTTCTTTAAATTCAAATTTAACTAGCCAATAATGCGGAGGTCGAGACACTGGCAAAAAGGGAGATGTGGTAAATCAAATACACTAGACAAAATACCGGGTGGGCAAGTGGAAGCTAGCATCTCCAGTCGAAATGCTTCCAACTGCCACGCCAAAAAAGGTAGAACCCCAAGCAGGGGCAACAATTTCCAACTAAACGGGGGCCATTACAATCGGTTCCACCGCACCGCAATCATACACATCGTCACAGATGATAAAATAATAATTAAAAAAACACTTGTGAAACAGCCGCATCGACCACAGGCTACAGAGCCGGATACATTGCCTACCTCTCATGGAAGGGGAATCCGGAACTTATGAAGTTCAAGCCAGACAC
Source organism: Limonium bicolor (assembly GCA_023374045.1). NCBI lineage: Eukaryota > Viridiplantae > Streptophyta > Magnoliopsida > Caryophyllales > Plumbaginaceae > Limonium > Limonium bicolor. The sequence goes on from JAIOTZ010000949.1 coordinate 11,919, forward strand.
CAAAGCCCATGAATATGCATCATACACCCACCTCACAAAACAAAATATACAACCGGCACCATGTCTGGCTACAATTTTCAAATAAGCACGTCCCTGGACATCACATATGATACCAAATGTAACACGAAGTAAAGACAGATTTCCCGACCTGCAGTTCAATGTTTGGTCTCACAAATAATTACATTAAATCATAATAGTAGTCCATCCAACGCAATAACTGAGTCTCAAATCTCATTAACCTTTTTGTAAGGTATCCAGGATTGAGATTCAACTCTTCCCTTTGAGAAGACCATTGCTCACTTTTTTTCAGAAAAAAAACCACTGTTAGTGAAGTTTTACACAGAACTAATACCAAAAAAGTTGACCAAAACACCTCAACGATAACAGATGCTCCAGAAATCCTGCTTAAGGTAGTATGGCGAAGTACAGAACATAATTACACAAAAGCATAGGATGGCTTGTAGATATGCCACAGGCTCATGATCCCAACAAACCACTCTTACCTTGACCCAAAATAGTAGCCAAAGGAAGCCACCCATATACAATTATGGAAACACACAGACCCAGCTACGCAGTTGCATAAAATGATGTTTATCATCCTTCCCACAGCTAGAATAACATGCTAATTCCAAAAGGCCAACTTGCTACAACGGGAAAGTAGCACAGAATGATAACAGAGAAAAGTGACAGCCAAATCATTAACCAAATAGAACTGATAGACAGATTCACTTGCGGACCGTAATTAAGTATTGACTGAATCATAGATGAACACTGCAGTAAGAACCTCTTTCAGCACAACAAAAAATGGCATGCGTTACTATTTAGATGCAGATCCCCAAATAATGCAAGTAGACAAACTCATGCATTTGGTGGCTTCATGTACTATATTCCTTCTTAACAGCGACCACTTACAAAAGCTTGGAACTGTAAGTACCTCTATTTTGCCAGAAGGTATAAAAACAGTTTGTGAGGAATGAAAAACAGTGGAGAGTACTATTTTTCCAGCAGCTGCAAGTAAACTCCCCAGTCTGCTGGCTTTCATGTACTGCATCAACAGTGGGAGGAAAGGGTCATGTAAAAAATAAGATCGTACATAGAAGCTCATACTGCAATGCCACAGGCAAGACTGCTGTCACAAGTACAAAAGTGAAACTCCATGGACATACATGAACCAGTCCCCATAAGAGCAGACAATATTTTAAGAGTTATAATATAGTATTGTGTAAAGCTAGACAGAGGTATAACATTAGACAGACACCAAAAAATTCTGCATCTTCGAAGAATGGTAAGGAAACAACACAGTGACTCAGCTAATTGGGAGTGAGCCTATAGCATCAGAGCTTTTTTTACACAAATAGCTCTACACGTCCAACTTCATCATTTCAAGGTACTCTGTTACTAAACAATCAGGCTTTTAACCCGTATAGAACATTTTATCAAGCACCTCGCAACAACACGCTTTTCCAATGCCAGATCTAGTTCAAAAGGATTAGATAGATACCAAGTGATGATACCATTGAAACTTCATACATCTATATAGAAACTGAATTATGACATAAGAGCTAACAATCATGCTAGGAAAATTAAAAAAACTAAAGTGCTATCAACATTATTGATCAAGCAGCAGGTGCAAAAAAAGGCAAGGTATCATTGTTTGAAGTGACGATAAACAGACCAAACCAACACCCAGTAATGGCTCCAGAATCAAGATTATCCCCTACTTTAGCTGGGAATACAATTCTCAGGGACTAGAGTGGTTATACTACAACAATCAAATATGCAGATTTCAAAATGTATAATAGTGGAACTCGCATAGAATCCATAACAGTAGATTTCATTCATCCTGAAAGTCTTAAGCTAGTACAATAAGAGGAGATGCCTAACAACTAACGTAACATACATGCATACAAAGAGAAGACATTTGCAGCAGTCAAAAATAGATAAAGTTGGCATGACAGAACAATTTTTAAAAGTTATACATTATCAGTAGATCCACATCTCACCTTAAATTGGACATTTGTCCATTTTGTCGTCAGTGAAAAGTAAAGACGCCCCTCCGCCTCACAACCACCTTCTCTTGCAAATACAATTGGGAAATTAAATATATATACATATATATGTATATAAATAAGAAAAGAAACTGTATAGACCACAGTTAATCCAGTTTATAATCATAGACTGATTTCAAGGAGAAGTGTTTACAACTGCAATGACCAAAATGTCATATGTTACACACAAATGCTTCATCTGAATCTGGTCTCTAAAGAATACACTATGCCACACCTTGAAATGCAGGCAATGTCCTTAGCTAATAACGACACCTGGAGAACACAGCCCGCAGCAAATTTTGGCGGAGGCGGCAACAAGAAAATGCTCACAAGAGCAGATGACTTGGTAATACTGGTCAATCCATCTTCCCATGTCCAGCCTGTAAGCACATAACAGCATTCATAAAAAGATTCAGCCCGGCAGACCAAATAAAATTTGCTATCCAATAACGTCCAGTTAACCAAATAATCCCCCAGTTCCAAGCTCTGCTTGACGCAACTCTCTCCTATGCTGCTCTTCCAAAGGGTCTGGACTCTTCATAACTCTCCTCATACGCCTGAAATATGCACATAAACAGAAGCAAATATGAGGGAGTGAAGTACAGAAGACAAAAATATTACATGCAGCAATACCTGTCTTGAGCATGCTGTGCAGGAAATGTAGGCATGAACTCCTTTGACTTAGGCAGAGGAACTTCGCAGAACCACTCGTGCTTCAAAGCCTCATCAGCTGTTATGCGCTGCAAATCATGTCCCAACCAACTATCAGAGAGTTAACCAGACATATCATTGCAAAATAACATTACAGGCAAAACGCCTGATAAAATAAGAATAACTATTTAGTTGAAAAGAACCTTTTCAGGGTCAAAAGTTAGAAGCCTGTTCAATAAATCAAATCCAGCATCAGAGAGCACAGGGGATCCAGTAAATGAGGTTGCAGGAAATTTCTTGCGCAGTTGATTATACCTGGAACAAATATTTAGAGATATTAATACTGAAAATATTTTGTGCTTTTGAAACATAGAACTTCACCAATGAGGCCACAAAGCCAGAGCAGAATCACCCAAAGCTGGAAGCCTAGGAAAAGAACAGAAAAATAAGAAAACCTGAAGTGATAAATGATTAAGAAGTTATCTTGACAAAATAACTTACTGGTGCTTCACAAAATTGACCTTCACCCCAGGCAATTTGGAAAATCCAGGCCAGATTGTCTCATTGGGAGTCCCAAGAATTCGAAATATCTGCATTTAACCAAGTTAAGCCGAAGAAAAAAGGAGTCCCAAGAATTCGAAATATCTGCAGTTAACCAAGTTAAGCTGAAGAAAAAACCACCAGGAGAAAAGGAAATCGAGCCTAAAATATAATGTAATAGCAAAGATCCAATAATTTCTACTTTTGCAGGATACCTTGTCAAGCTGATCAAACTCTGATTTCCCATTAAACAAAGGCTCCTTTGACAGTAGCTCAGCCATGATGCAGCCAAGTGACCACATATCAATTGCTGTAGAATACTGTTTTGCTCCTAACAGAAGCTCTGGAGCCCTGAAAAAAGAACCACAATGTGACCATACGTTCCTCAACTAACTCTGCACAGCAAAAACTAGAATATATACACACGTCAGGAATGAGATTAAAATATAAAGGATACAACTTAGAGCATTAGACAACAATCATACCTAATGATCTACGTGGTCATCTAAAAGTGAGATCACTGCAAGCCTTATATTGTAAAAAGAGAGTAACACATTTCCCCCAAAAGATACTGACTAGAGCATTGATAACATTTAAATTAGTTATCCCCTCTTTTCATGTCGTTACAGATATTCTTATCACCTCATTTCCTCTACTTTTAGTGTATCTATCTTTCTTCTTTCCTTTCCTAGTTGCTTGACCACAACGTTCCATTACACAAACTATTATTTTGCCAGAAACAAGATGCTCATGTCATTAGCCCCTCTGATGCTTAAAAGTATTGTCAAGCGCCATTGCTCATCCAGATTTAAATATCTAGAGATGTTCCTTCAAAATTAAGGAAGTACAATAGATTCCTCTCATATATTAAAGAATAGAGTTGTAGTTTGATGAAAGGGTCACTGATTTGATAGATAGGTAGAACGTAATAGTTGATTGTAAAAATCCATTCAGGTGTAAACTACGCTACTGTATAAAACTATAAAATGACCCCGCATATTTAATCCTTCCTCTGTTTAATTTTTCTACTTTTCGGAAAACGTCCCTATCCCAAAAGCCTAATAGAAAACAGAATATAGTAAGTTATATTGTTTTAGTAATAGACAGCTATATGTCAGTTCATCGTCTATTCATTCTGTGTTTTTTCTTACCATCTCTTATAGTTTCATTCAGACCGGAAAGCATGAAAGAGAATTCACATAATATTTAACCTTTCAACATTGGTCTGCAGAACGAGCCCACTCCACATCTTTGAATTGGGCTGGCTAAGGCCCAATGCCTTGTGCGGATTAAAGCTTTCATCTCGCATTAAAGCTTCAAGGTATGCAACAATTTTACTAATTTTTTGTAGCTATATTATTCTTACACCTTTATTGGCTAGATTATATAAGCATGCCATCTCAATTGCTTAGAAAGAGTAGTAACAGCTGCCATTCAGGTCATACATAATTATCATTAGAGCCAACTTCAAAAAGTCTCTTCAGACTGCCTATGACTTTTCTCTATCAACGTAGATCATATACACTAAGTATTAGAATATAAAGCTGTTAAATGGGGTATCTATCTTTTTTGACATGGTTCTAATTGAAGGTTGCAGCTTGTTACTACTCCCTCCTATTCTGTCCCAACTCATCTCTAAAACTAGAGATATTTTGAATAGGAGGGAGTACATTATAATATGGTGAATAGCATGCAACTGAAAAAAGAAAACACAAAATGGAGTTATTCCCTTTAAAAGAGTAGTCAATTAAAAAAAATGATCGTACTTCAAGAAATAATATCAGACATAATTTTCAGTTTTTGTTTACATGTTCAAATATACAGCGAAGAGGGTCGACAGCTTTCATTTATGTAATTTCAACCTCCCCTTTCTGGCTGGTTTTTGTCACTCCAAATTCACACGAACATACTAAGCCAAGCACACTCATCCAGAGAGGCCATCAACAATAAATCTTAACCAAAGCTCCTCTACAGAAACAGTGACACAAAAACATGAACTGGTTTACAAAAGACTAAAAAATTACTCAAACAAAGGAAGATAAAATCATATGCCAATATATATACTAAACAAATTGAAGTTGATGACGCTCACCTGTACCAAAGAGTGACAACCATATGAGTATAAGGTTTCAGTGGACTTCCATATTGACGTGCCAACCCAAAGTCACAGATCTTTAACTCACCCTGGTTGTTGAGAAGCAAATTTGATGTTTTTAAGTCACGATGAAGCACCCAGTTATCATGAAGATATTTACAACCTTCAAAAAGCTGTAGCATGAGGCATTTAACCTCACTTTGACTAAATGGCTGTTTCATGCTCTCCATCAAACCTTTTAGATCATGCTCCATATACTCCATCACCATGAAAATACTATCAAGGCTGCTTCCAACAACAACTTCTTTCACGTCAACAATTGATGGGTGGTGGAATGACAGAAGAATGTTTATTTCCCTCAGAGAAGTCATGGGGAAGCCTTCTCTTTCTTTCTCCATCTTCACCTTTTTTAAAGCAACAATATCTCCCGTTTTCTTATCTTTTGCCCTGTAGACGACACCATATGTACCTTCATCTATCTTATTTAATCTTTCAAACTCATCCACACTCCTACAACCCTGTAACATATTTACAGTTCTTGGAGGAGGGGCTTGTGGTTCTGGAGTTGCATCCAAGCTGGACTGTTCTGAATCTGTATCTGACAAGCTCAGTCTAGTCCGGTTCTTATCAATCTCATCATCCACCTCCATATGATCGTTATTCTCCAAATTATTGTCAAAATCAGGACCTTCACAAGAAGGCCTTCTTTTCAAGCCTCCTAATATATCTGATGCGGCAGGCCTCAAGGCGACACGGTCTTCTGACTTAAACTCTCCAGGTTCCGGACTAGATGACCTCTTCCTCATTCTAGTACTACCCACAATATCAGGTCTGAGGCTATGTTTCCTTCTTTTCAGCATATCTTCTTCATCAAGCATGTCGTCATTATCATCAACAGGTGAGTTGACATCACCAGCCCACCGCGAGGCTGAAATATTCCTGGTTGTAACATGATCCTCTTCGGGTTGCTCCTGTGTTGCAACATCATCATTGCCACACTGATGGTCAGAAGGTGATTCACAATGCAAATTATCCTGTAACCCTGATGAAACATTATTCAAAGGATGATGGTTATCCAACTCGGTTAGTGGGGAAGAGTCGTGAGAATTATTATTTTCAAAAGCTAATATCTGGCCATCATCTTGAATAACAATAGATGATGGATTTTCTGAGTTCATAATATGTGATGGAGCACGAGAAACAGTTGTAGGCACCACGTTACTCTTTACAAATCCTCCAACTTCTTTGTCATCTCTATCCCATATGATTGGAGAAAACTTCCGTTTCCTAGTAGCTGGAGAGTAATGCTTTCCATCCATATTTGAAACTTCATCATCCTTAGCTTGAGAATCGGATCCAGCAGCACATTCAGACCCACTTTCACTTGACAACTCCCCAGGTTCCCGGTCTACTACTCTTGGAGAGTGCCCATACTGGAGTGGGTGTCCTCGACCAGCACCAACAATTTCGTCAGAATCAGTTCTAGAAGTAAAGCGACAGCTACCACTCACTGAATCCCTCTGCTTCGTATCTTTCTGCCTAATCCTACCCAAATCTCTATCCCGCCCAATCACATCTTCATCATGTATCCGCTTGCCATTCCTATTTCGATCACTGTTGTCTTTGAAATAGAGATCTCGCCTAGGAAAATTATAGCCTGAATCTCGGTCTATGAATTCAGCATCGCGGTAACCACCAGCTCTTCCAGCAGCCATATATATCAAATAAGGATACAAGCCGAGAAGCTGCTTGCGCCCCAACAAAACTAGGACACAAAATTACCAGAACCAGCCTCACCCCACGTATCTTCGACAGGGCAGATCCTCTCGGATCAGAGATGCTCAAAAATAACTCTTTTGAATGATAGTATTAGCACTAAACTTCCGAGGAAATATATTCCTGTTTGTTTTTTCGAGATTGTAAATTCGAACACTGTTAACAAAGAGACTTCAACCCCAAAGAACAACAGACCTTGTGAAGGAACTCCGAAGTATAACAAACTATGAACTCAGAGGCAGCTATGTCTTCTCGTGCTCTGAAGCTGAAAATTCGTTCATTGAGCACAGAATTTAGGGTTATCAATACAGGAAATAGAAACCCTAAAAACTGAAGTACCCAGGAGGATAGCAACCCTATTCGTCTAAGAAAATCTCGACCGATCTATTTAGGCTTGCTATTGGAGCTGCATCGAAGGGGAGGTAGAAGTGAAGAAAGGGAGTAAAGGCGGCGACGCTTCTTCGAGCAGGCAAGGAGAGAGCGTTGAGAGAGATAAACCGATGGGTTCCAGAAAAGTCGACCGCAAAGAATGGCTCGACGGCGACGCGACCCGATCACCTCCAGTCTAGGCTTCTCGCTACCCAATTTACCTAATATAACCCGAAGCTTTATGTGAATTTCAAAGTAATTATATTTTGGAAAATTCCGCTGAATACCCCAAGACGAATTTCATAAACTATTTGCGGCTTAATACAAAATAAATTCAAAGGTTTTATTACAAAATAACTCTAACATATTTTTTTTATATTCTTATTTTATCGCTCACCCCATTACACCTTTATAATAACCACAAAGTTATATGGTCTAGAAATTTTTTAAAAAAATATATAAAATTTTAAAAATAGATAATGAATTATTAAAATCATATAAATTTTAAAAAAATTAACTAATGAATAAAAAGTTATATAAGACAAAAAACTCAAAAAAAATTGAAATCACAAAATTTTAAAAATAAAGGAAAATTACTAACTAAGAAAAAAAAATTGTTCTTTTAAAATATACATCAACTGTTAATATGCTACATATCCTAAAACTATTGTAGCAACATAAAATTGTAAAGACTTTATTATTAGATTATTTCCATTTATTTTTTAAATTTTATGATTTTAATTATTTTTGAGTTTTTTTATTTCATAATTTTGATTCATTTGCTAATTTTTTTTATATTTTAAATGATTTTTAATTATTTGTAATCTATTTTTTTTAGTTTTATACATTTAAAAAAAAACTTTGACCATATAACTTGAGGTTATTGTAGGGGTATATAATGTAACGGGTAACATAAGAATATGAAAAATGTTAGTAAGAGGGATATTTCATAATGAAAATGAAATTTAAGGGGAGTTTTATAGTAAAATGCAAACCTCGTGGATTTGTGAAATTCCCTGAAATCTCAAAGGTATTTGATAAAATTTCCCTTATGTTATTCAATACTACATTCACATTAGGTAAATTAATTATATCTAGATGGAGTATTTTTTTTAATTAGAATGTACATCTATAAATAACTTGAACCATAACATATTATGTCACTTTAGTAATGGGATGCCTCTCTTTCTCTCCTCGTGAGAGCGACATTTCTCTCATCGGCAAGAGTGACGTTTTCTATTTTCTGTTTTTCCGTTATCTATTTCGGGTTTCGAGTTTTCTCAGTTTGTGTCTTTTCAGTTTCGTAAGGTCTCAAATATGTGTTGGTTTCGAGGTTATCTTGTGGTTATGGAGGAGGGTTAATCTCTAAGTACGAATTTTTATATTTTAGTATATTGAATCCTCAATCCCTTTTTTAATTTTGTCCTTTTGTCTTTGACTTTTACTCTAGTCCTATAGATGCATGTTATCAATCTTAATCCTTGGACCTTTACTTCTCTAGTTTTATTTTTGTGTTTATAACTTTTGCGAGGATTGTGTAGGGTGAGTTACTTAAAAACCCTACATCTATCACCAGCTTCCCATATTTCTTGGTTTTGTCCTCACTCAGGGTATGTCTTCTATTTTGTTTTGGCTTTTGTAACACCCCTACTCCTAGTCTCGTATAATCGCCAGTCGTAGCATAATTTAAAATCGTATGTCGTAGTGGAAAATAAATCTAAATTTTAAATACCCCAAATAATTATTAACTTAATTAATAAGTATTAAATTAAAGCATGAGAAATTATTGCTATAAACATTATGACATAAATATATAGCCCAAATGGACATTAAGTTATACACCAATCTCTAATCAAAGAGAAAATATTCTTAAGGAGAAATTAACTCCTAAACTTAATACCACATGTAACATATTAGTACATGTGTCAAATACCATTAATATCCCTTAATAAATTATATAAATATTTTATATACTCTAAACAAATTATAGACACAAATATATACTCATATATACACCTATAAACAAGAAAAATAATAAGTCACCACCTAACACATGACTATAGTTACATATGTACAAGTTATATTACAACATTAACTAATAAGTTAAACTAGTAATATGTTTCAAGCTTCTCTCCAATTTTTCCCTTCCAGCCGGTTGTATGTAACACCCCTACCGCTAATACTGTCACTACCGTCCAATCTCCGTATACATCCAGACTCACGCAGCGGATACTTACATATACAACGGTGGGTGATACAATGTCGTTAGTCACCCACGTGACTAACAAGGCTACTACTACTACATACAGCATCGGTCTGATGGTGATGAGTGTGAAACATGAATGGTTCTAATGATCTTTAATGTCTAATTTGTATACGCGAATTGATACTATTCCCCCTTATCTTGCGTTTTTCTGTGGTTTGTTTGTTTGTTAAGGCTTGATACACTTTTCTATGTAAATGCAGAGAAAAGCCAAGGAAACACTAGATAACTCACAAGGGAGTAATGCAACAAACGGGGGTCGAATCAGAGTCAAAATGAAGAAGTTAGAGGATTTTTAAGGTGTCCGAGCTTGTGTCCGAACTTCCAAGTTCGGACGCAAGTCGAGAGTTTGTATGCTGCGCCTGATGAGGTGTCCGAACTTCGGTCCGAACATCGAAGTCGGACATAGTTGAGAAAAGCCGGAGGTCTGAAGTACGGAGCATGTCCGAACTTGTGTCCGAACATCAAAGTTCGGACACAGGTCGTAACTTTCTGAATTGAATCGCTCAAGCATTGTCCGAACTTTGAAGTTCGGACCAATGTTCGGACGGCACGAAAATTACAGCACAAACTCGCGTTTTGAAGGGAAAAAGAGAGAGAAAGTCTATTTAAATGACCTAATCAGAGGGAGAAGGGATTCACGCATCATCGATCATTACAACACTCCCTTCCACACTGATAAACGAGGTTCTCTCCAATCATCCACGCCAATTGCATCGGTTTCGCCTTCATCCACATTCACCAATCATTCCATCATCGTTCTGGAGGAGCATCGACAGAGGGAAGTGCGACTATCATCTTCAACCTTGCACCTGCATCCACCGATTCTGGATAGTCAATCAACAAAAGGGGTTTTTCTACCTTTAGATAGTTTCTATGTTGATTGTATTTAATCTTTTCATTGGCAATGTCTGGCTAGTAGGGATTAACTCTGGGGTAGGGTTGTTTCAAGATGGATTCAATGTAGTTAAGAATTCCTGGCAATTTGATTATGAGGCTGTAACGGTTGTTTTCAGGTTATGACTATCAATTTTCTTCGCTATTAATTCGCGATTATAGAGTTTGTTCTGCGAAACTATTAAGATCAGACAAGTGATTAGTAGGGAGTTCGAGTTAACCTGGGAATTTGGGGAAGGATTAGTCGGATAGATTAATCTTTCCTACAAACGCTAACAATTCTTTGTGCTTATTCCGCCTGTATGTGTTTTGCAACTGCTAGATTAGAGTTGACATGTCCCTGATAGGTGAGCTCTTCAATGAACTAGGATTTAGCATGAAGAGATAGGAAGAATTGGCCTTTCCGTTCTCATAATTAAGTTGTAGAAGTTACTAGATTTAATCAAGAAAGAACAACCTGAACCCGGAGTTCCACTCGTACAATCAAACTCATCATTATTTTACTGATTGCTTATTTCAATTCTGATTTGCATTTATTCGATTCGGATTCAAAAACATTCACAACCCCCCTGAATTTGCAGTTTTATAGGATTTAGGATAGGACTTAGGCTTATTTATTCAAGTCCCACGGTTCGATACTTGGTTTGCTTAACTTTCTATACTATAGTGACCGGGATTTTTGCAACCCGACAGACTTATTGATTTATTATTTTCTAGATTAATTGTTTAGTTTTAGTAGATCAATTATCCTGTTTGCAGATGGACCGGAATATCTGAGTACTACACAAATACAAACCTTACTACAATTACAACCAAGTACTACAACTTCCCATTCAATACAATTGAAATACCCCGACCTTAAATATGGCGATTAAATTATCCTAATAGGTATTTAAGAGCCTAATAATGGTTAAGAAGTATTTGTAAGGGAAAATAAATCCAAAAGAAATAAAGAACGCTTTAAAGCGAAAAACGCTAAATAAGCGTTAAATAACCATAGGAGGTGTGAGACCTCGGTTAGCGTATTATAAGGATTCTAAAGGCTTAATTAAGTCTAAATAAATATGAGGGAACAAATCCCGAAGAAAACGGATCCTCAAAATGGATTAAAACACTAATGAACATTAAAGCGCGTTTTCGAGGTAACCGGGAAAACGTGACTTAAGCGGGTCAAATAGACTCGTAACAATTTTGGTCAACTAAATGATCATCAATAAATATTAGTGAAGCTTTAGGACCAATAAAATCAATAAAACAAGAAATTAGTAAAAACTGTCAAAAACGGGAAGTTGTGGGGTAGAAACATAAATAACCAAAACTTATGTGTCCAATAATGTAAAAAGAAATTCAAAACCCACATGGGGGCTGGTGTGTCCGATTTTGGACCCCCTCTCACACTCCCTCACACTTCCCTCTAATACACAAACAAACAAAAACAATAAAGTAACACCTTCCTTTGTTTACTCTCACACTCTCTCTCCAATTCCCTTATTCTCATTCTTCCTCACGTAACCCACTCCCTCACTCTCTGAATTTTTCCCTCTTCGTTCTTTCTTCCTGCGACAGCCATGGGGGCTTGAGAAACCAACACAAATTCACTTCTCTCCTCTTGTAACCTTCTTGAACCTTCTCCAAAATTACAAAAACTACACACCATTGGATTCCTCTCATCAAGAGGAACATTTCTCTCTTTTCAAAAATCGAAAAGGAGAACTTTCGTTTTTATGGGTATACCCCATTTGGAGCTTCAAGACCACCATTAGAAGGCCCTCCTTCTCCTTGTTCTATTGAGGTAAAAATATCCTTAAAAACTCCATCTTTTCCTAGCCTCAAAGGCAAAACGAAAATGTAGACTAAGACCTCGTTTGGTTCTTTGTGCTATTGTAACACCCCTACTATTAATTCAATCATTACCGTCCAATCTCCTCGTGCTTCCCGAGTCACGCAGCGGATACATACTTACATACATCGGGTGATACAATGCCGTTAGTCACCCACGTGACTAACAAGGCTACTACTTCTACATACAGCATCGGTCTGATGGACCGGAATATCCGAGTACTACTTAATACAATACATACTCTCATTTCGTACTGATTACTACAATGCTCCATTCGATACATTACTCCATTCAATACCGTACTCCATTCAATACAATACTTCACAACTCCGTACAAGATAATACACTACGCATACCGAGTTTACTAGGTTCCAAAATCAATACAGTACTTCTCCCAAATTCATACACACTTACTAGGATTCAATCTGCTACCCATTCCTCACAAACTAGACACTTCTAATACAAGGCGTGCCACCGGTCTCTTACCTTGACCGTATTCGCTCCGGGTACCTGCACACTAAAAATGGTCCCCCGAGGGGGTCAGCTTACGCTGAATATGATAACCGCATACCCCGCGTACTAGCGAGGGTACGCCGACCATTTGGTCGAATACATGCAATTCATTTTGCAATACATACATTCATACATACATACATACATGCTTTCATTCACGATACTACAATACTGCACAAGATATACATACATACGTACAGTACCATACATGCTTGGAGGACAATACGAGTCAACCAATACTTACTTACCATCTTCCACAATACACATACACAGTACATACTCAATACGCAATACGGAGATACAATTCTCCAATACATACAAAGGTCCAGTTAGCTTTACTGCACACCCGGGTTAATCGGGTGTTCGGTACTCTTTTACTTCCGGTCAATGACTTACAATAGTCAAGACCAATACACATACAATACTTACTTCTTACATACTTTACTTCCAGTTAAGTCGGTATGACCTCCGGGCAGGGATTACTACATCCCACCACCGGGCTTTATGGTGGCCCACTGATCCAGGATGCTACCGATTCAAGGGAATTGGTCCAAGGAAAAGATTATAGCCAGGATTCGGATCCAACCTCTTGTGTTTCCTTATCCTCACGCGTGGCCGAAACTATATCGGACTTCTACTCATTCCAATTACTCATTACTCAAGTTAGGAGTTAGAAGGTTAGGAATTAGTAGAAGTCAATACTTCATTTCCATACATACATACAATACTCAAGTACACAATACTTACACATACTTCTCAACTCCATTCATTCATTTCATGAATTATACAAACTAATTGTTCAAGGAAATACAACACGAACAGATAGTTCAAACACAGTTAAGTGCATTATAAATCCGATTCGTGCATTTATCTTATTGGTGATCACATAAGCACACAAATCGGGGTAACCAGGTTAGGATACAGAGCATGAAGAAATCATACCGTTCACCGTTGTATCCGTACTACCGGCTCCTTCGAGGATCAACTATTGGATTCCTATACATACATGAAGTAGCATGATCAATGGTCTATTTTTGATCTAACTTACTCCTTCATTGATATTCTCAATGTTTACTTACTACTCCTTTACATTCATACTTGGTTATAAAACCATTCTTTTCCTTGTTACTTCTTAAGCTTGCTTCCTTACTCATTTACTTACTTTCTTACCATTACTACTTCATTAATGGTGTATTACTACATATATGCATATGTGTATATAGGCATATATACATGTATATATGATTACTATAATCATAATTAAAACAATTTTTTTTTGACTCGACCGGACTTGCGACCGACCTTGCAAGTCCGGTCCATTCCAGTAGGTTACATCGTGTGAAAATTCCAGGGCCGACCGACCTTGCAAGTCCGGTCCCAAGGTCGGTCCATTCCAGTAAGTTTCGTATTTGAAAATTTTAGCCCGACCGACCTTACAAGTCCGTCGCAAGGTCGGTCCATTCCAGTAGCTTACATTACGGGAATTTTTCTGGCCGACCGAACTTGCAAGTCCGGTTGCAAGTTCGGTCCATTCCAGAAGGTTTCTGACGGGGGAAATTTCTGGTCCGACCGAACTTGCAAGTCCGATCGCAAGGTCGGTCGACTCCAAAAGGTTTCCCGTCTTGTAAATCTGGGCTCGACCGACCTTGTAAGTTCGGTCCTAAGGTCGGTCCGGCCCAGTACTTCAGTTTTAAAATCTGTTTTTGGGTGTTTTCTTTACCCATTGTTTCCCCAATCTTGACCAATACTTTCCTACATGTTTACCACTCATTTAGATGTTCTAAATCACCATAGTTCATACACCAAACTTGCTACCCAATCCTTACATTCACTTACACATTTTCCCTCACTTCTTCTCAACACTTATACTAGTCCCCTTTTCACCAATGCTACAGATTTTGCTCTTCCCTCAAATGCTACAGATTTCCAACCTAACCTTTATCATTCAACACTCTTACTACCAATACCACTACTAATATCCTCATTACATTACCTTCCACTCAATCCTTCCCATTATCTAGCTCCTTTCCAAAATCTGTTACAAAGTGGTTTACTTCACACTTTAGGCTCTCCAAGCACACCTAGTTTCTCCTAGTTCCTCCAATGCATTATACTACTTCTTGCTACAGATTTTACACTTTCCCATACTCATACCACAAGTACCAATCCATAGTTACTAAATATCTCCACTAACTTCAATACACACCTTGGTTCTCCCATTCACCAAGTCATCCATAATTGTACATATTCCTACCAAAATTTTGCCATAGTTCATCTACTTTTCTTACTTAGCCACACATACACCTTCTTACCAAATTCATGCCTATTCTAGCCACACCCATACAAGGGTTCTACCAGCACACATACAAAATCCCAATACACCAATATTTCCTCAATCCACATTACAATACTCATATACAATTATTTGGCTCTAAGGCCTACAATCCACACACTTGCTCTTAAATACTCAAACTTCACAATTCTCAATACTAATACAAGGTTTTGGGTTCTTTAAATATTTTACCCATTCCCATTACTCTAATGCAATAGAATTTAACATTAGGAAAGAGCTCTTACCTTGAGCTTATACTTCCTTTTTCCTTTCACATTTTTCCTCCTTCTTCCTTTCTTGCCTCAAAATCGGCTACATGGGGAATGGAGTTGCCAAACTCCATTACCACCACCCAATGTACACAAAATAAGTGCAATTAAAATGCTAACCCTTAAATCAACACTAATTCATTGGAGTGTTTGGAATAAAAATTCTAGGGTTTACCTTTGGAGTATTTTAGGAGGGGCTTTAGCCCTTGGTTCAAGAAGGAGAATCCACCACCATTGCAAGGTGAAATTTATGCTCAAAAGGGAGAGAGAAAAGGGAGTATTACAAGGAGGTAAAAATCGGTTATGAAACAAAATGGAGAAAATATGAGTTTTTCATGTAGATTTTTACCTTGATGGAGAGAGGGAACCCCAAGCTACACATTGGTGCTATTTTCTTCACCAATGGGGTATACCCACGAAAATGAACCTCACCATTTTGGAATTTTAAAAAGAGGGAAGTGTAGAGGATGATGAGGGGAGCAAGATTATGTATTTATTTTTGCATTTGGGGCTCACATAGAAATGGAGCATGAAGTCAAAGTGGAGAAGCCATTGGAGCTTCTTGGAGCTTCCAAAAATCGCCCAGCATAGGAGGGAGAAGAGAGAAAAATCGATGGGGACAAGGAAGAAGAGAGAGATGCGGGAAATAAGAGAGTGAGGTGAGAGAGTGTTTTATTTGCTTTTACTTTATTGTTGTCCTTTAGCATATTAGAGAAGTAAAGAGAGTGTGAGGGAAAGGGGGCTACCGATCACACACACACACTCACTCAAATTTTTGCTTTTTATTTACAAAAGTGGACACACAGTTTTCTTTTATTACAATGTCACCCCACTACTTCTCGGTTGTTACAGTTTTTACTAACCGGAACCCGTTTTCCGGAATTCTCTCGCCTAATTATTTTTATTGCCTATTAAGCTTTCATACATGCTTAATAATTATTATTTAATGATTCATAATTTTTACGGGTCTGTTTGACCACTTAAAGTCACGTTTTCGGGTTTCCTCGAAAAACGTGCGCTAAAGCTCTTCTAGCGTTTTAATACATTTCTCGGATCCGTTTTCTTCGGGAATCGTTCCCATATATTATTTAGGTCTTATTAAACCTTTAGAATCCATATAATACGCTAACCGAGGTCTTATACCTCCTATGGTTGTTTAACGCTTATTTAGCGTTTTACGCTTTTTAAGCGTTTCTTTATTTCTTTTGGATTTATTTTTCCTTACCAATATTACTCTAGCATTATTAGGCTCTTAAATACGGATTAGAATTATCCTAATCACTATACTTAAGTTTGGGGTATTTCAAATAGCCGATTTTGGCTTCTTGGGAGAGTGAGAAGTCTTGTTCTTGAGCTATCCTAAACAGCTCTTGCACTCTTGGAAGGTAATATAATTTCTAAACCCTAAAACCTATATTAGAACTTACATAATGTTAGGGTTAAATTGTGTATAGTATGGTGTATTGAAATGTGAATATATGGGTTGTAGTGTTAGAGAACTTGTATTGCTAAATCAGTGGAGAGGGAGAGAGGAAAGAAAGAAGAAGAAAAAGAAGGAAGATGAGCAAGAACCAAGAAGAAGAGAAAAGAAAAGGAAAACAAGAACAAGGTAAATTACCTCTGTTCAGTTTTGTGTATAATGCGTGTGTGTGTATGTATAAGTATACTGTTTAACAAATGTAAACCTACTGTAACCGTGTAAACAGATGAGCATAATGGTATTGATAACATTAGTTGTGTAGATAAGTTGAAATCTGTCAAACATAAAGGAATGAGCTGCTGCTGTGAACGTGAGTGAACTGATGCATATATGTATAGTTGAACAGGTTGTGATCTTTGATGGGTGAACAAACTAATGTGGTGAAACCTTAAGTTTTTTAGGGGATACCATGTCAAAATCTAGAGAGAAACTATGTCACTTAAGGGTTGTTGGCATTTGTAGAAGAAGAATGAAAACTAAACATAAGCAGCAGCTCGAACTCTGCAACAGAAAGGAAGAAAAGAATGAAACAGTGGAAATGGTGAGATAGCAGTAGGTTGAGGGAATTGATTTTGGTGAGGGATTTAGGTGAGTTAGATGCTTGGATAAGTAGTTAAACATGTAATGTTAACATTAGAAACCATTAGGAAGTGATTAAAGGAAGAATACAATGAAACAGAGCATGAAAAATGTCTCAGTTCGTAACAGACCATTGTTGGTCCGGGACTTAGGCCTTGTATTAAGTCCCGGACCAACCATCTAAAACTACCCGAGAGTTTCCCAAAACGCCTGGTCCGGGACTTACCCTATGTACAAGGTCCCGGACCATACCTAAAAACCATTCGAGAGTTCTGATCTGTGTTGGTCCGGGACTTAGGACCTGGACAAGGTCCCGGACCAACACCATAATTCACCCGAGAGAAATTTTAAGTGGGCTGTAAGTTAAGGCTTTGTTTGGGGATGGTTGTATAAGTTGCTTAAGACTTAAGTAATCATAAGTAAGAGTCATTAGGAGTATAAACAAGCTAGAATGAGAATGAGAAGTAAGTAAAGAATGGAAATGAAATGGTACAAGTAAGAATTAGTAAGTATGTAAAGTGGATGAACTAAGGCAATTTGAAGGGCCTAGGTAGTGTTTAAACATGTGGGATTACATGTAGGAAGATTAGGGAAGAGATGAGTAAGAAAAGAAGTGGAAAACAAAATCTGTAGGCAGGTTCTGGACATAGCAGTGACGATAAACCTTTCTGTAATGGTCCGACCCAGAACCGTGGATCGGACGTGGGTCGGACAGGCAAAAAAATAGGGTCGAAGTTTCTGACTTCGTCCGACCCAGAGTCTGGGTCGGACGGAGCAGGGACACGGGACCGAAACCTTCTGGAACGGTCCGACCCAGAGGGTATGGGTCGGACGGAATGGTGCTGGGTCGGACAGGGTGATTTTCAGAGGACAAACTCTACTGGAATGGTCCGACCCAGGGCTTGGGTCGGACGGTGGGTCGGACGGCCCAATACTTACAAAAAAAAAAACTGTAAGCTTATAACTAGTATGTATAGATATATGTATATGTGTACCCTCCTACACATATGTATCTATGTAGGTAAGTAAACCATGGGTAAGTAATGAGAAGAACGTAAATGAAACGTAAGTGTAAGGAATGCAAAGACTTAGTAAGTATGAACTAGGAAATGTAAGGGTAATTGAACTAAGTTCACGATAGTTAGATTAATTATTCGGTTGTATGTGTATAATAGGATCTGAATTGTGAACACCGAAGGAACGTTGGGATACAAGTACAACGGTGAAAGGTATGATTTCTTCATGCCCTGTATCCTAATCTGGTTACCCGATTTGTGTGCTTATTTGACCACCTAAATAAGATAAATGCATGAATCGGACTATATTGCACTTACCTGTGCTTGACTTATGTTGTGCTTGATATTTATTGTCTTGAGCACTAGTTTGTATAATTCATGAAATATATGAATGATGATGAATGGTATTCGAACCTCGTATTGTACTTGTGTAATGTATTGTACCTCGTATGTATGTGTATATGTGTATTGTATTATTGTGGCTTGGATGTTGACTTGTGCTAATTCCTAACTATCTAACTCCTAACTTAAGTGAGTAAATTGGAATGAGTACAAGTCCGATATAGCTTCGGCCACGCGTGAGGATGCGGAGTCACAAGAGGTTGGCTGCAATTCCTGACTCTTAAACTGGTCCGCGGCCCAAATCCCTTAAATGGGTAGCATCCCGGATTAGTGAGTCAAGTAAATCCCGGAGGTGGGACGGTGTAGTCCCCAGGGCCGGAGGTCCCGACGACTTAACTTGAGTAAGAGTAAGAGTAAGTAAGTATGGATCCGTAAGTATGTATGAGTATGTATGCGTATGTATGAAGTAACGAGTAAAAGAGTAATCTCCACCCGATTAACCCGGGTGGAACAATGAAGCTAACAAGAACTGTACTTTGTGTATGTAGTAAGTATGTGTATTCGGAAGAAGGTAAGTGAGTATTGAATGGTTATATCGTAATCCTTGTATGTAATGAATTATATGTATGTATGTTGTGTAAGTATTATTGTACTGTGTGTAAGAGCATGTATGCATGTATGCTTGTATGAAAATGAACCGCATGTATTCGACCAAGTGGTCGGCGTACCCTCACTAGTACGCGGGGTATGCGGTTATCATGCTCGGCGAAAGCTGACCCCTTCGGGGGACATTTTTTTAGTGTGCAGGTACCCGAAGCGAATATGGTCAAGGAAGAGACCGGAGGCGCACCCTTGTACTTAGAAAGTAAGTAGTTGTGAGAAAACGGGTAGATGTAGACTCTTAGAGAGTATGTATGAACTTGGAAGAGATATTACACTTGTATAAGGATCTTAGTAAACTCGGTATGTAGATTATATCGTATTGTACTTGGAGTATCGTATTGAAGGAAGATTGTAGTAGTATTTGGTAAATGGAGAATGTATTGTAGATTTGTAGTACTCGGGATTCCGGTCCATCAGACCGATGCTGTATGTAGAAGTAGTAGCCTTGTTAGTCACGTGGGTGACTAACGGCATTGTATCACCCACTGTATGTAAGTACGTATCCGCTGCGTGTATCTGATATGTAAGGAGATTGGACGGTAAGCATTGTATTAATGGTAGGGGTGTTACAACAATACTCCATAAGTTCAATACAATATAATACACAGAGTTTACTACGATCCTTATACAAATACAACACTTCTTCTAAGTTCATACATGCTCACTAAGAGTCTACATCTACCCATACCTCACAACTACATACAAGGCTCCAAGCCTATTACGATTCTCTACTGACTACAATTCGACCTAACTATCCGAGCGTAGTCGCCGGTCTCTTACTGTGATCATGTCCGCTTCGGTACCTGCACACTAAAAACGTTGCCCCTAGGGGCTCAGCTTTCGCTGCATATGACTTCCGCATACCCCGCGTACTAGCGAGGGTACGCCGACCACTTGGTCGAATACATGCAATTCATTTAATTCATACGTACATGCATACATGCTTTCATACAAGTACTACAATACTACACAAGGATACATACACACCGTTCAATACATACAGGAAGACAATACCGGTCAACCATTACTCACTTACCTTCTTCCGAATTACACATACACACTACACACATAATACTTACTCAATACTTACACAATACGCAATACTTGTTAGCTTCATTTGTCCACCCGGGTTAATCGGGTGGAGATTACTCTTTTACTCGGGTCAATGACTTACACCAGCCAAGACCATTACACATACAATACTTACTTTACTTACTACTTACTCAAGTCAAGTCGTCGGGACCTCCGGCCCGGGGACTACTCTGTCCCACCACCAGGATTTACTTGGTTCACTAATCCAGGATGCTAACCATTTAAGGGGTTTGGGCCGTGGACCAGCTTAAGAACCAAGAATCGGATCCAACCTCTTGTGTCTCCTCATCCTCACGCGTGGCCGAAACTATATCGGACTTCTACTCATTCCAATTTACTCAATACTTACGTTAGGAGTTAGGTAGTTAGGAATTAGTAGAAGTCACACATCCAAGCCACATACACAAATACATTACTCATATACACATCCATACAAAAATACAATACAATACACAAGTACACTAAAAGATACAAATTCACTTCATCATCATCCATATATTTCATGAATTATACAAACTAGTGTTCAAGACATTATGCATATCAAGAACAACCTATAGCAAGCACAAGTAAGTGCAGTATAGTCCGATTCATGCATTTATCTAATTTAGGTGATCAAATAAGCACATAAATCGGGGTAACCAGGTTAGGATACTGAGCATGAAGAAATCATACCTTTTACCGGGATTTACTTTACTGGGTGTTCCCTTGTTCCTTTGGTCCACTCTTGTTCCTCGATTCTTATTCTCCAACCAATGACTACATGCCAAATGGTTCAATTAATACTAAGCATTATAATACATACATAATTACTACTCCCGTACTTTCCCCGTTATCCTGTTGTTTCGGTTTAACTTAATGTTCTTATACTTACAACTTTCCTAATCACTTCTCATACTTGTTTACACTTTTAATGACCCTTAAACATCATTAATTAAGTACTAATTATCTTATACTAACATTACCATTCACTTCCTTACCTTAAACTCCACTTAATAAACTTAATTTTACAAATTTTGGTTGGTCCGGGACCTTGTCCGAGTCCTTAGTCCCGGACCAACACTGGTCCTAATTACTCTCGGAGGCATTTTCTATTATGGTCCAGGACATTATCCATCTCTTAAGTCCCGGACCAAACGTTGTCTATACTCTAGGCTCATTTTTAACTATGGTCCGGGACCTTGTCCCTAGCTCAAGTCCCGGACCAGGCACAATCTGCTACTCTCTGTATGTTTTCAGAGGGTGGCCCGGGTCTTGGTCCTGGACCTAACTCCCATACCACAACAGGTCTGCTACAGAATTTTGTTTTTCTTCCTCTGTTCAATTCCTTTCTTTGCCCAATCAATTCCCAAGTCTTCCTACACTTAATCCTACATGTTTAAGCACCTAATTAAGCTCCTAAACATCCTCAATTCCTTTACCAACTTCTTACTTATTTTCATACTCATTCACACACATAATCTCTACATTTGCATCCTAGCATTTACATTATTTCTCCTAGTTGTGTTTTGCTACAGATTTTGGTTCCTACCTCCTCCATACATAATTTCATCTCCTAATGCCACTTCCAAGGCCTACAATGCATTACCTCACCTCTTCAAGTTCAACACTCATTTTACTAGGTATTGCACATAAGTTCTCCTAGTTTCTCCAATACATTTCAACAACTCTAGCTACAGATTTTGTATCCTTTCATTACCTTACCACAACTACTACTCCATGGTTACTAAACATCTCTACTAACTCCAATACACACCTTGGTTCCCCCATTCACCAAGTCATCCATAAACGTACATTTCCTACCAAAATTTTGCCATAGTTCACCTACTTTTCTTACTTAGCCACATATACCAATTCTCACCAAATTCATTCCTAATCTAGCCACACCCATACAAGGGTCCTACCAGCAATCAATACAATACCAATTCATCAACACTTCCTCAATCCACAATACTAATACACATACACAATATACTTGGCTCTAAGGCCTACAATTCACATACTAGTTCACAAATACCCAAAATTCCAATACTACAATACCAATACAATATTTTGGGTTCTTTAAATTGGTTTACCCATTCCCTTTACCCTAATGCATTAAAATTTAGCATTTAAGGAAGAGCTCTTACCTTGAGCTTATAATTCCTTCTTTCCTTTCCAATTCTTCTCCTCTCTTTCTTGCACAAATCGGCCACATGGGGAATGGAGTTTCCAAACTCCATTCCCATCACCCAAAGCACACAAACAAGTATAATTAACATACTAACCCCTTAATTAATGCTAGTTCATAGAAATGTTTAGAACACTAATTTTAGGGTTTACCTTTGGAGTGTTTTAGGAGGGGTTTTATCCCTTGGTTCAAGAAGGTGATTCCACCACCATTGCAAGGTTGAAATTATGCTCAAAAGAGAGAGAGAAAACAAGGCATTACAAAGGGGTAGAAATTGGTTATGAAGAAAGAAGAAGAAAACATGAGTTTTTCATGTAGATTTTTACCTTAATGGAGAGAGGAGACTCTAAGCTACCCATTGATGCTATTTTCTCTTTGAATGGGGAAAACCCATGGAGATGAACTTCCTCATTTTTGGATTTTGAAAAAAGAGAAGTGTAAAGGATGATGGGGGGAGTAAGAATATGTAATTATTTTTACATTTGGGGCTCACATGGAGGTAGAGCATGAAGGTAAAGTGGAGAATCCATTGAAGCTTTGGAAGATCTTCAAAATCGCCCAAGAGAGGAGGGAGAAGAGAGAGAAATCAGTGGGGCAAGAAGAAAGGTAGGAGAGATATGAGTGAGAGAGTGAGGTGAGAGAGAGGGGTAAAGTAACTTTTTACTTTTCTCTTTTGCTTTTTGGTTCCCTTTATTTAATTAGCTAGTTACAAGTGTGTGTGAGGGACTTATTAACCTATTAAAACCGGCCCCCTTACAGTATTACTAGTTGAAGCATTTTTCGTCTTTTACAGAAAACGCTCGTTATTTTACCCGGTTTTGGTACTATTCACTAACCTGGCCCTTTTTCCGGAATTTTCTCGTTTCTTTAATTTTATTGGTTATTAAGCTTCCATTAACGCTTAATTTCTGTTATTTAATGATTTATAATTTTTTACAGGTTCGTTTGGCCACTTAAAATCACGTTTTTGGGTTTTCTCGAAAAATGTGCACTAAAGCTCTATTAGCGTTTTAATACATTATTTGGATCCGTTTTCTTCGAGAGTTGTTCCCATATATTATTAGGCCTTATTAAGCCTTATAATCCATATGATACGCTAACCGAGGTCTCATACCTCCTATTGAAATACCCCAAACCTTAGTATGTTGTGTAAATGTTAAACTATGGTATTTAAAGGCTAAAAAGTGCCTTAGAAACATAAATGAATTATTACACCATGGTAAACACAATAAAACACTAAGACATGGTTTGAGCAAAAAACATGCTCTAAGCTTGGAGTAACTTGGTTAGGACCCAAAGAGCCTACCAAGACTTGAATGTTAAATATGACTTTATAAGGCTAATTAAGTCCTTAGGAAACTTTGGTGGACAATGAAACCAAACAAAACACAAATAAATACCTTAAGGTCAATAAGAGCAAAAATGTGCTCTAAGCTTGGGATAAATGTGTATAGGACTAATGGTCATACCTATGCCATATTTATATGTTAATTAACATATTAAATCAATTACCAAGAAAACCAAGCTTGGAGAAACAAGTTAAAACACAAAATGTGCTTTAAGAAGTCTTAAAGCACGTTTTTGAAAAATTGTCTCTGTAAATGAGTTTGAATGGCTAAATGTCCATCATTATCTTTAATAACATGTGTACTATATAGTATCACATTTGGGTGGCTATATCAAGGGAAATCAAAAATTTCACTTCTATGTGCCTTGTTATTGGTGAATAGTGATTTTATAACTAGTTGTAACATATAATGTTATAAGTGATTAAGTTGGTCAACAAAGACCAAAACACCCTTCTAACTATATGGGGGCCGGTTTTATCATGTGGTGGACTCACCACTCACTCTTGTTAACTGGTTTAAAGAAATAAGGATGACTAAGATAAGTACTATTTGCTTTATAAGTTACAAATATCTCTAAAAAGCAAATCTATCTTCATTCTTCCTTCTTCTCATTTCACACGGTCCCATTCTCTTCTTCCTCTCTTCTTCTTGTTCTCTCTCGGTAATGCTACACCACCATGGAAGTTCCAACTTTGAACACATGTAAAATCTTGCTCACTTGTTCAAATCAAAAACAAACACCACCATTCTCTTAGTTAAGCCAAGCTCTACAATCTTGTCTCTTCAAAAACTTCAAAACCTCCATTTCGGTGCCAAGAGAAACCACCATGGGAGGAGTTGAGCTCACCTTTCACATATCATGTTCTCTTTTGCTTCAAGGTAAGGAAACTCAAAGAAAATCATGTTTCCTCCATGTGTTCATGTGTCCGAAAATTCACTCACAATGGTGCATTTATCTTGCTTGTTTTAGCTTCATTTGAATTCCAAGGGCAAGGAGGAGTCCTCTCTCGATAAGTATTCAAGCTCTCTTTCCATTCCAAGGTAAAACAATCATGTTAATACCTAAGATAATATATGTAACTAGGGTTTACAATGAGATGAAGCTTAAAGCTTATATACTCAACAATGTTGGAATATTGTGTTAGTTGTTGACAAGGAAGGAGGAAATGCCTTACGGTTTACAAGGAAACAAGAAAGAAATTTGTGAGGGAAAAGAGGTAAACAAGCTATCTCAATGTGGTTTAATGCCTTAGGAGAAATAAGCTCATGATGCTTGTTAAAACTACCTAAAGAGCAAAGGTAAATGAGCTAGTAAAATGCTCTCAAGGAGTTTATTAAAGGAAATGTATTGTTGGGTGTATTTGCAGGTCAAAGGCATTATTATGTGGGAAATCAGTGTTTAAGGATTATGCAATTTAAGGGCCTAAGAGCCATGCTATTTAAGGGCCTAAGTGCCAAGCAAGTTTAATTATGCACTATATTGTGATGTAGTGTAAATTTGGTGAAGTTTGTGGAGTGATAATGTTCTTGATGGAATTAGGTGTTCTTGAGTGTTTAATGGTGAAAACTATGAGTTTTGGAATGGTGATGTGCTAAGAGAACCCATGGCGAAATTTGTAAAAGTATAAGGAGTTCAAAGTGCTTAAATGGACTTGGTGTGGAACTAGGAATTGTTAGGGATGGATTACATGCTTCACTAAGGAAGAATACATGCATAAGGGTGTACTAAGGTGCTATAAGGATTTAGGCATTATCTTGGAAGTTTTAGAAATCTATGGGTGTTCTTAAGATGTATTTAAGTCTTGGAGGAGTTTGTTTAGGGTTTAGGTAATGTTGGTGTTCAAAGAATAAATGATGTTTAGGTAAGGTTTGAGTAAGGAGTTTTAGGAAGTTGTAAAAGGAGATTTAGTTAGTAAGAAAAGAAGTTGAGAGGTGATGATAAGGTGTAGAGGAAACACCTTGGTATTGTGGTCATATAGGTGAAATGCCACTAGAAATCATAAGGAGAAAACATTGTAAGTGTTAGGAATTTGTGGAGATATAAGTAAAAGGTTTAAGGAATTAGAAAATAGTTTTGTGAGGTTTTTAAGAATATCTTAGGGTGTGTTGAAGTGCCAAATGATGTTAGAACACATAAGAGGTCTTAGGAGAAGTTTGGTGAAGATTGGCAAAGTTTGGGTAAGTTTAGAAGGCGACCGACCCAGGGGTCCGACCACAGTTTTGGGTCGGTCGAGCCTTGTTAGATGTTAGGAAAGTGTTCGGTAATGGTCCGACCCAAAGGGTGGGTCGGACATGGGTCGGTCGGTCAAGTCTCAAAGGAAGAAAAGAAAATGTTCGCACATGGTCCGACCCAGTCGAGTGAGTCGGACGTGGGTCGGACGGGCATGATTGATAAGGAAGTAAAAGGGTTCTGTAATGGACCGACCCAGATGTGGGTCGGACGGTGGGTCGGTCGGACCAAAAACATGGTTTAAGGTTATGAAATCATATGTGATGATGGGGATTGGTAGGTAATGATGTTATAAGGATGTTAAGGACATGTTAGGTGAGTTTTAATGACAATATAGTGGGCTAAAAGTTGTATTAGAATGTGAGAGTAAAACAAGTTAAAAATGTTAAGTTATGTAACTAAGTTAACGGGGAAAAACTAAGCATTGACATTAAATAATCGAGCAAACCCCGATGTTAATAAAACACATGTGATGTTAACAGTTGTTCGAGAATTGCTCGGGTACATAAATGGACAGGATAAGTGGACTCCGGTGACAGGTATGGTTTTCTTGCAACCCGTGTCCTACCGGATTACACCGGCTATGCCAATATGTTTTCTTGAGTGTTTGCCACCTTGTAAGATTAAAACATGTAATGAGTTTATAGTAATTCATTTATGTGGCGAATTGGTCTCCGATACCATTTAACCTCAAATATGTGTTAAACCTTAGCTAACCAAAACTAGGAACCATGAGTGAGGTATTCGGAGTTGACGGCCCAAACCTTGGGAACGTGCTAACCACGGCTATGTGTGAGTTAGTTGGACATTGTTGTTGTATGCAAGTGTGTGAACCCCCCTTGTGTGCTTAACTCGGTTATGATACCGTATGGTTGTGGATGTGGTAGGCTCCATAATGGATCTCTAACCACTTAATATTAAGTGTATGTGTACTATGGGGGGTGAGGAGTCCGGTTGTTCCGCCGGAGCGTGTGATGGACGGGAGTCGTATCTTATACGGTTCGGCTCTCTTGGTGTATGTATAGGTGGTATTCCAATTTGGTTTCTACCTTCCCTTAGCTTATCCAAAGCTATGTTACTGACCAGTCGGGCCACAGGGGCTACGTATGTTTTCGGTGGCTTGGGATTACTATATCCGACACACCTTGGGTATAAGTTAAACCCGTTATATATAACCGGACGGTAACGAGGATGGTAACGAGCTTAACATGGGATTGGCAAAAATCCCTAGGCTCACCTGGTTATACTAACTATGGGGAAGGTTCCTTGCGAGAACCGATGTTTATGGGTGTGTAATGTTATAATGCTATGCAAATTCCCTTGCTATGCTTTGGTATATATATATATATTGGATGTTTTAAATGAATGCAATGTTGTCATGTGTACATCGAAGCAAGAAAGGTTTGTTATGTTTGTTATGTGTGGAATGAGTTATGTTGTAGGATATGGAATGTGTGGATCATGGAAATGAATCCCAGTTTGCGACAAGAGGCATTTGAGGATAACCCGATTATGGGTACATGCCGTTCGTTAAGGAAGTAGCTCCATTTTAGAGGAGAGCCACTCTAGGGTTTAAGGAATCATTGGATGGTGGTTAAGTGTGGATGTTGGTTATAGGTTGAGCCCGTTGAGGCGAAATGTTACGTGTTGTATGTCTATGGTTGTATGCATGATTTAAATATAATCAACTGATGCTAAGACGACAATTAGTTGTGCGTGGCCCGGTAGCATGTGGGCTGCGGGATTACCATACCGCAAAGGTGCTGAGCCCCTTGGGGGCACCCTTTTCTCTCCTTTTCTATTTCAGGTACAAGGAGCTGAAAACGTTCGAGAGTAGGACGGGCAGATGTTTATACATGGGTAGCCATTTAAATGGCGTGAGTATGATAGGCGTAGTAAGACCGAAGTTGTTATCGGCAGTAGTTGTAGATACTCGGTACAGGGGAAGTGTATGTATATAATAAATGTTGAAGATGGAATGAGGATTGTATGTGTAGTTGCTCGGGAATCTAGTCCATCAGACCGATACAATGTACATGTATTAGCCTTGTAGCCACGTGGGTGGTTAACGGCGTGTAAACACCATTGGAATAAGTAATGGGATGAGTTGAGTTTCCGCTGCAGATTGTTATTATGTGTTGTGTTGTTAGATGGGGTGTTACAAAAAGTGGTATCAGAGCGAAAGTATCGGCTCTGATGACTGAATTACCGAGCTTAGGAAGTACCGAGTTAGGATTTAAGTACTTTGGGTTAAGGGTTGAGTGATAGCGTGAGAGATACGCCAGATAGGAACTACCAGTGAATACTGGAAACCTACAGTATCCTTCCCGCCCTCCACAATCCTGTTTTATAATGGGAAAGAACGCCAGAGAGATGGAAGTCCACTCTTACTCGGGAATACCCGATCTGGCTGCTATTAAATACCTTTAGAGTACGGAGAACCTGTCTACGGTAGATCCCGAAAAACTGGGAATCCGGAGACGGTTTCCATTAAACAGTGTTAACCGCATTTCATAGCCAATGAATGAAGGATCTGTGTATAAGAGAATAGAATTTACGGCAACCTGGGTCGACATGCAGAGCAGTCGAGAATGACCAGCTTGCACAACGCACCTACCGTTGGCAACAGGCCAAGAAGTGGATTAGTGAAACCGAGACGAGTGTCAGGGACCACAGTTAATAAAAACACGCCAACGGTATACCAACCGTCAAGGAACTACAACATAGTGCCCAAAACAGGAGACAAGTCTCAGTAACCACGACAAATAGTGGAAGGGATACAAAGAGAATACAATACTAAGAAAAAAGGGTCTCCCAGAATGGGAAACACCCTAGTTAATGAATATCAAGTGGAAACAGTGAGAAGTCACCTGAGGAGTATTTATCAAGGCTGATAGAGAGTAACATCAGTGAGGGCCAACAAGGCCACTGATGACAGTGGGATAAAAACAATACCACAACCGGTATGTGTCAAACCGATAACCAGTTAGCATGGCGCACTTGCCATAGCAAGTGCTGCTATAACAGGGCTGTTCGGGAAATTTATAACCACTACAAGTACTTGGTAAAGTCCAAAGGTTAATGTGATCGTTTAACAGTGGAAGGGCCTGTTAGCCAACCTCTGTAATTGGAAACACACCAGTCAGCAAGAGCTAGACTTGGCTAAGGTAAGAAGATGTTGTGAAACCATGGAAATTTTTTTTCAAAACCTAACTTTCACAAACCCTTTTCTTTTAACCAGATTTTCTTTCAACAACACTTCTTTCCAACCTTCTTTAAACCAAAACCAGTGAAACCAAGAGAACTGACAAGGATGCAACAGTGGATAAACCTTCCCTCGATTAAGTTCGGGAAGTAAGGAATGAATTGTCACGGGACAATACAAGGGAGTTGACAAAGAATACTTCACCTAGGCGTGTGACGGACACTACAAGTGTACCA
>JAIOTZ010000950.1:0-41854 GCA_023374045.1 Limonium bicolor
GCTTCTAAAATGAAGATGTTTAATGTTTTAACCAAAGACAATTTACCACTAAAGGTATGTAATGAATTTGCAACTCCTAGCTATTGCTCATTACTACTTCTTTACAAGTCTCTACCAATTTGAGATTCATTCTTCAATAAACTCACTAGGAAACAATAAAAAAATTATGGCAAATGGATGATGTGTACTTAATTATGCAGTTTCATGTCATGTATTTAGCTTCTAAAATGAATATGTTTAATGTCCGTTTAAAATTGTTGTTACAGGGCAGGTTATGCATATATGTTAGCATTATTTGATATGTCCCTATGGCCTTATGTGTTCTCTTTCATTGATGTTACATGGTAAATTTTGAGCTATGTTAATCAGTATGATTTGAATTATGGTTTTATGGAGCTTGATTAATTGCAGTTACAAGGTAGTATATTGGCAGTTCAATTGAGCAGTTTTATGGTCAGCTATAATGCTTGTTTTTGCACTCTTAATACATTATTAATATGGTTGTAATATGTGCGGTGTTAGTAAAATCAAATTTCTGCTGTGATTGAAGATGGGGAGGAACAAGAAGCAATATAAGTAGGAAGAAGTTGGTTTGCCACTCTAAGCAAATAGCTCTATTGTACTATAATTGACTAATAGCTCTACATTGTATAAGAGGCATATAACTCTACATTGTATAACTGACTAAAGATAAAAGTGATATGTATGAATATTGTAATTTTTTGGGTAAAGGTGTTTGAATGAGATTGTGTTGTAGTCTATATAATTTATCATAATGTTTTCCTTTTCAACTGTTAGATTCATTTAAAATCTAATAAGTGAATATTACATCGTACCATACTCTAACAGTATACATGTTGAGGCGAGAAAGAGGTTCTTGTATTGCCTATTAGTGTTAAGCGAGAAGAGTTTGATAGTCGTGGAAGAAGAACCAGAAGCGAGAGAGTTTTATTACTGAATAGGGATTTAGGGATTTAACCTATCTCTTATTGTGTATAGTGGGGTGTACTATATATATACTATCTATCCTAATACAAAGAGAGGGGTGTATATACGGATAGTATATACTAACAGGGTATTAACAGGACATATATACTAACAACATAACTGAGTACATACTATGCAGTACATATATTCCTAATACCCCCTCAAGATGTAAAACAGTGAGTTTTATATCTTGTTAGTGTCAGCCACCAGGTGTCGTCATGCCCATCTTTGGTAGTGTAGTTGTGTATGCTTTGCCCGTCAGTGGCTTGGTAAGCATATCAGCAGTTGCATTGAACTCGAAATGTATTGCAGTTGGATGAGTCCAGCTTGCAATTGATCACGGACATAATGACAGTCCAACTCTATGTGTTTTGTCCGTTCATGCGCAACGGGGTTCTTCGCAATGTGAATGGAAGAATGTTGTCACACTTTAGAGGGACTGGTGCAATACCCGGTACATCTAGTTCGTCCAGCAACATTGTAAGCCAGCTCAGTTCACTTGTGATTTGCCTCAGCGCACGGTACTCGGCTTCTGCTGAAGAGAGTGCAACTGCAGCTTGCTTCTTCGATTTCCAGCTGAGCGGGGAGCCACCAAGAAGGATGTAGTATCCTGATATGGATTTCCTGGTAATTGGACACGAGGCCCAGTCAGAATCGCAAAAGGCTAACAGATTATAAGATGATGTTTTATTAAAACAGATACCAAACCCGATTGTCCCTTTGAGATAAGTAAGTGTATGATATGCAGCAGATAAATGTACATCAGTAGGCTGTTGTAAGAATTGACTTAAATGCTGAACTGTATAAGATAAATCAGGTCTAGTATGAGTTAGAAAGTTTAACTTCCCTATCAACCTTCGGTAATGTGTGGGATCATCAAGTGGCTGTCCTGCATCCTTTTGAAGTTTCTGATTCATCTGCAGTGGAGAAACTGAGGCACGGCAGTCAACCATATCATATTCAGACAGGATATCCATAATGTATTTTCTTTGTGACATTACCATGCTGTCTTCTGTTTCAGTAAACTCCATGCCAAGGAAAAAACTGATTATGTCAAGGTCTTTAATTTTGAAAACATCATTCAGGTTTGACTTCAGTTTTTATATTTCAATCTTGTCATTTCCTATCACTAAAATGTCATCCACATAGATGCCAAGGAAGGTGGATTTGCCATTTGTCTTTTTGGAAAATAATGAGTAGTCATTTGTGGATTGTTTATAACCAAGTTGTTTTAAATGGATTCCCAATTTATCATACCATTGTCTAGAAGCTTGTTTGAGAACATATAAGGATTTATGTAACTTACAAACCTTATTGGTTCCAATAACATCTAGACCATGTGGTATAGTCATATAAACATCCTCTTTGAGATCACATGTAAAAACGCCTTGCTAACATCTAATTGATCTATGATCCATCCCCTTTTGATCCCAAGAATAATTAGAGCCCTAATGGTGGTAATTTTAATGACGGGGGAGAAAGTCTCCTCATAATCTAGACCGTTTTTGTGTGAAACCCCTAACCACAAGTCTAGCTTTAAACCTTTCTAAGTTGCCGTCAGCTTTCAGTTTGGTTTTATATACCCATTTGCAGCTTATGGGTTCCTTCCCTCTTGGTATGTAACGCCCCTATTTAAAGTAAATACAGCGGAATAAAACTCTAATGACGATTACAGATCATCGGGTTCCAAACACCCGGTACAAAACCTCACCAATTACTACTTACAAGTGTTACAGTCTGAACTCGAGAAAACATAACATAACTACAATAATAGCAAAATACAACAACTCTCCACAAATCCTAATTCTCATCCCAATCACTCATACTCTTCGTGGCCACCTGTCTAACAATTCGTACCTGCAAGATGAAACCAAGCAGCCCACCCCGGGAGGGGTGAGTCAGTTCCCTGGAATGGAACTGGTACAATTCTCCAAAACAAAACTTTAAAACATAACTCTTAAAAATAAACAATAACTTGAAGTCAAACTCTTAAAACAAAACAGAGGAACAAGGCACTTTAAAATCACCAAGTCAAAGATAACAAGTTAAGGATAGAGATAAATAACAGAAAGGTAAAGTTAGTCAATTAAAAAGTCACACCATGAGTTAGTGGACATCCATTTCTTATGTTAGATTCAAATCCAGTCAGGAGTAGAGAGACTCAAGTAGTCACAAGGACTAGGAATGAAAAGATAGATCCAAGAACCAACAACTCGAGAATGGAATAACACCAACTGGGAGAGATGGCCCCACCGCCAGATATAAATGTCCATATGGACGAGGGATATACAGCCCCCTGCTGTCATACACGTCCTTTTGGACAAGGGATATACAGCCCTTTGCTGTTATTCACGTCCTTTTTGGAGGACAAGGGATATACAACCCTTTGCTGTTACCGACCCGTTCTCAGTCATCGGTGAAGACGCGCGCACGTCAGAACAAAGACTCACTCATGGATGAAACGATATCCAGAGTCAAAAGAAGAATTTACCAAGATTGACATTTCCCATATTCCCACTAGATTAATAACTGCACAAGTGCAATACCAAAACACTCAGTCCTACAGAGTGCAGAGCGTAAACCCTCAGCAGTTAATATCTAATGAGACAACCAGATAAGAGGAACCAATGATCATGTAAGTTGTACATTCAAGGCTCAGTTAGTCACATCAAGCTGAGTTAGTCACATAACAGTTTCCTTTTGAAATTCATTTCAGCTCAGTTAGCGTTTTCCAAAACATTCCATAAAGTTCATTAGTAAAAGTATCTGAGTACGAGAAATCGTACCTGAGTAATGCTGTAGCAGTTCTAGTAAACTCGTGCAAACATTCAACAACACTCTGAGGAACAATAAAGGTAGCCTATTATCAATAACTTATATCCTAAGTTAAACTTAAGTAAATCCCTCACTCTTATTTCTAAATCTCAATTATCTTGTAAGCCCTCACATAAATGTTATGTATATCCTTTGACTTATTATAGAAGGTTGTATAGCCCAAGGTTGTAAGATCAAGGAATGTATTTTATTAACACTTGTTAATGGTTCCACTCTTACCCTCTTTACTAATACTTAACCATAATTCTCACATTCAAGACTTTTGAGACCTTTATATCATAAGTGAATTTTATATTATTCAATTCATCTTAGAATCTCAATATTAATTCTTAAGCTCAATACCTTTATTCTTATGTTAGGATAAACTTTGTATTATGCCCTATGATGGGTTTATCTTAGAATACCATACTAGTATATCACCATGTAATGATTATGTATTTTTATCAATATCTACTAGAGAATCCATTATGATTTAGTTTTCCCCTTAACTTAATTAAGATCTACATCTTGTATACTGGAATCATAGTGTTGTAGACACATTTTATTATAACTTAATTGAGCCACTAAACTCAATTATCATATCCCTAGTTCAGAATGACTTTTTATTATAACCATCTAATAATCTTGTCATAAGATGTTGAATTACTTCTCATATTGAAATGACTATATTATAATTAACTTAGACTTATCGAACTCTTATATTTAGTATTCACAAGATATATTATTTGCTTTATTATTACCTATATAATAAGGTGTTTTAAGATAACCTTTTATGTATCCTTACTTACATTTAATTTCCTAAATGTTTTATTTTTACTCACCTTCCCTCCATAGACTATGTATAATCCTTTTACTAACTTCGATAAACTCAAGTCTTAAATACATTTTAAACTGCTTACAAAACCTAAGGTTTCAAAGGAATAACTTAATAAATTAATTCCCTTTATTATGTTTTAGGATAAGCATTATATCTTAACATAAGGTAAAATTTATCTAAGAATTAAATTCTCATTCGTAAGTGAATTTGTCAATTATTTGATAAGATCATCTATTCGGAAAAACCCTCACACCTTATCCTCAAATGACATATTAATATTTTTAGTGTCGTACAGTAGATCAATATAATCTCTTATGTAACTTAGTTTCATATGATTAAAGGTTTAAAGTTTTAAATATCTAATTTCTATTTACAAACCTTTTTTTAGTTTTAACTACCAAATACATCACTTAATTATGAACCCACATTCTGAATATTGGTAATAAATGTATTTTATATGGCTTATCTAATTCTAAGAAACTTAAAGATTATTATTTAGATTAATTTCCTAATCATAGTTTAATATAGTTTTATATCATAATCCTTTCAATGATTTTATCCTAAAACATTAAGTTATTATTCAATACTATAGATGTTATGAAATGATTAAATCCCGACTTATTAATCCACTTCACATTTAGATGTAAAGTATTTCATTATATAATAAGATCTATCGGTGTCACAACTTATGTAATCAATTTACAAATATTCCTAAGTCTTAACTTATTAGTTACCTAATCCAATTATCGATGTACATTCTAGTCATTAACAAATAATATTATATATGTATTTTAATATGGTTTATATAAATCTTAGAAATTCAAAGGTAACTCTTTAAGCTAAATTTCATAACCATAATTTAATACCACCCCATATAATATTCTTTTATTAGTATTATGTATAGGTTTAATTTAACTTATTAATTCCTTTATATTCTATTTCCTATAAGGTATTTTATTTCCTTTATTTTTTGTTGTTATCTATATATATATATATATATATTTATATATTATATATATATATATATATATTAGGATTATTTAAAACCTTCTTTATGTAGTTTTATTGTATTTAATTACCTCCATTAACTTTTACACATATCCACATCTAATATATGGTTTATAAAATAAAGTATTTTCCTTAGTTTCAATTAAGTATATTAACTTCCATATTATATAATTAATTATAAATGAAGATTAATTTTAATTCCTTGATTTATCCTAAGTTACAATTTGTTTCTTTTATATATAAATATTTGTATATGTATATATTATTATTTTTTTTATCTCACTTAAAAGTTGATACCTAAAAATATTTATTAACATTCTGTATTAAATATTAGTTTAGTCTTCTTATATTATTCCCAACCTATAAAGTCATTAATCAACTATACTTTAATTTTTGGTTACATTAAAAACCATATAATATAAGACAACTTATGAAAAATTCATAAACACAATTTTTAGACCCATTTACTCTTGTCTAAAATTCCCAAATTTAATATATAGTAATTATGATAATTTAGACATATTATAAAATTTTATTTCATAAAATCTCTTTGTTAATTATCTAAATAAATCCATAATACTCAGAACTTACAAAAATTATATTTTGCGTTTAAAAACTCAAAACCCATATAAATTTACATAAAAATAAACTAGATTTTATAAGGAATCTATGGTTAAAATTTCGTGTCAAAATACATTAGGGAAGACCATTAAATAAATTCAACAAGTTAGAGTTTTATTCTGGAATTCATAACACTTAATATACTACTAATTACCCACTTATAATCTCGGCCGTCCATTTCTCCTAACTACGATCGGACGGCCCAGATCTGTCGAATTCATCAGGAATCTCCAAATCGCCACGAACAGATATTGATCAAATTCTCTCAATCCACTGAACGAAATTCGACGATTCTTGTTTCATTGGATTCGAAATTTAATTTTGGTTACAACGGTACCGATTTCACAAATTATAATGCAAACTCCTTAATTTCGAATCTAGGTTTCGACTTAGGGTTCATACGAGTTTCTGATTCGAATTTCTACAAATTCTTCCAATGTATTGCCTAATTGGTTAAATTGATAGAGGGGTATGAACGGGAATGCAAAAACGAATATCATAGATGGTGGAGTTTGGTCGGAATAATACCGGAATAGCACCGGCGAGAAGAATCGGATCCGTTTTTCTGGAAAATTGGTATTTTATGTGTTGTTCAGGTAGGTCACTTCGCGGGTCAACTCGTGCTAACTGAGAATGATTCGATCCACGAAACCTACCACATTTAAACTACATATGTAACTCTAAACATGGGTGGAAGAATCATTGAGAACGAAGAACTAGGGAGAAAGTTATAGGTCCTGAAAGATTGAGTTTACCATTTCGTTTTTGGAAAAATTTTTGGGCAGGAACACTGCCGTGATCGAGTTGAGGACTTTAGACGCCTATATCTTCCACACGATTGAGAATCAGCCTTGGGTGTAAAAATGAAAGTTGTAGAGGGATTAGAGATCTACAAAATGAGCTATAGAACTTGAATCTAAAAATTAACAGATGAAGGATATATGATTAGACGAAGTTACCTTACCGAATCGGTTTTCTGAAAATCTGGGTTGCAGATTTTCGGAGAGGCAACTTCAGATCGACTTTTTGCGGATGTAGAAAGAATTAGGTTATGTATGAGTAATGGTTAGAAAGAGGGTTTGTAGGAAAAGAGAATGAAGAAGACGACATTCAAAAATTCCCAAAGACGGCTGAGATATCGATGTCACAAGTTAGGGTAATGTTCTGAAGTTTGCTAGAGGACTTAGCCAGATTTATAGAGAAAGTCCGGCGAGGCTGACGTGGCGCCACTCCAGAGGTGCGCGTGGCTGAGTCAGCAACCCTAGCCACGTCAGAAATCTTTAAAATTTTGGCTATAAACTTCATTGTATCATAACTTTGGCTAGGATGATCCGTTTTTAACGTTCTTTTTATCAATCTTCTTGGTTTTCCATAATCTTTTTATTGGTATACGTTTCATGGGCTGGTTTGACCATTCTCAAAAAGTCAACCCTAGCAAGGCTTAAGAAGCTTTAAGGTTTCTATGATTTTATATTGAATTTTATGATTCAAATCAATAATCCAAATATTTCTAAAATCTTTATATATAATTGGAGTGTCTCAAAATTTTCCAGGATTTATTGACTCATAAATCTTTTTATTAAATTCATAATACTATATAATAACTTAGTATTTAATAGTATTATTTAGAGTTTTAATAGAAGAAATCCCCTAAATTAATTTAAATTAATTTATGGGGTATTTCAGCATACCCCCCTTAAAAGAAACTTCGACTCGAAGTTTAAAATCAACTAATAGTTACTCACACCGCTTCGGGTGTGCTGGCAATCTCTCCATCACCCTACTAACAAAACAACAGGGCATAATCTGGATGAGGTGACGAAGAAAGATTATGATCTACCCCCCCCCCCCCCTAAAAGAAAACTTCGTCCCGAAGTTTAAGTTTGTCTACCAACTACTCACACCTCTTCAGGTGTGCGGGTAAACTAAATATCATGTTGTATCACCAGTTCTAAAATGTATGTCAAACAATCAAACCACTCAAGGGTGTTCATCCAATAACAATTCCAAACCATAATTTCCATTTCATCATCCCCATCCTAAATAAGGATCCATTCCCCTCAAGATCAACCAAACCAAACCAAAATGTCTTATAATTAGCATCCAGTTGATGCCAGAGGTCAATGACATGAACTACCACTCAGATAACATTATCCAACAAGATTTTTCAAAAACCAATCACAACAATATGCATGGACCATACTAGACTTCCAAACATTTAGTTTTTGTTTCCTTTAATTACTTGATGTTTATTTCAAACACCATATTCAAAGAATTCCACACCTTATTATCAAGCTTTGTTGTAAATTTTATTGCACTATTGATTTTATCTATGATCGTTATATATCTGTATCTCTTATTGTTATGTGTTTGTATTTTATTGGTTGTTATAAAATTTTATGTTATGATTCTTATCTATTCATTTTATGATTGGTACGAATGATATGTCCATTATATGTTCATTTTATGTTATATGCTTATTTTATGAGGGTGTCGTACCCCCCTAAAAAATAGGGTACGACCCATACCCATCTCGTAATAATGAAGCGGAATTTAAACTCATTTTTAAGGGGCAAAACATTTTACATATCCTATGGAGATTCTTCCTTCAAGGATGCAGTTCATTGTCTGTGTAACACCCCTACCGCTAATCCTGTCATTATTGTACAAATACTTACCTTCGCAGCGGAAATTACATACACAGTGGCGGGTGTACAATGCCATTAGTCACCCACATGACCAACAAGGCCAGCTACACCACTAGTACATACTATCGGTCTGATGACGTGAACATACCGAGTCCACTACAAATACATTACTTTCCATTGCATACCCAAATCATAATTCAAATACAACTCCAATACAATACTATACCGAGTCTACTACAATCCTCCAATTACCGATACAATTTGGACTTCCAATTTCGCATTACAATACAATATAAGTCCTATTACTCAACTACCCATGCTTATACAGTAGCCCCATCCTACACTCTCGAACGGCGGTCGGCTTCAAAGTACCTGTAAATAAAAACAGCGCCCCTAGGGGCTCAGCAAAATTGCTGCATATGAAATTCGCATACCCCGCGTGCTAACCGGGGTACGCCGACTACTTTTGGTCGGATATACATGGAGTTCGTTTTACATGCATACATACATACTAATACTACGACAATACAATCATCAATACTTACATACATATACAAGGTTCAATACTTACTAGGGAAGACAACTTGTCAGTCAACCGTTCATGTTAGTTATTCGTTCATCGGTTTAAACAATGCTCTCTTTCTCCTCGCTGGGTTCATAAGGCTTACACCAAGCTTAATCTTACGTACTTGTTGCTCTACTCATACTACACTCATACTTACTCACTACTTACTCGTGCTTGCTCAATACTCATTACTTTACTAATACTTACTCATCACTCAATACCCATTGCATCACTCATACTTACACATTACTCAATACTCGGTACCACACTCGTACTTACTCCTTACTCAATACTTTACTTACTCGTACTTACTCCTTACTCAATTACTTTACTCATACATACGCAATACTCAATACTCATTACTTTTGGCCTCCGGGCGGAGTCATACACAAGACTCCCATCGGGCCTACAAATACAAAAGGGCTATACACTTAGCTCCTCAAATACTCAAATGTCCGTTTTACCGGACTACTCAAATTCCCAACACTCCTCTATCGGAGCACCTTACAATCTCATGGATTAGCCTAGAAGTATCTCTCTCGATAACCTCCACTAGCTTAGGGAATTACCATCGTCTAGTATTCTCAGATTTAAGGGTTTCCCCAACGTATCGAATACTCTAATTTTTGGGACATACATTAGTCGGGTCCTCTCAGTGGGTCGGCTAATTTTATAAGGGGTTTGGAGATCCCTCATCATTCTTTACTACTCACATGGTTCACGTCTTGCACCATCATCAATTCCTCTATCAGAGGCTACTTATATATACTTCCACTATTATTATTTGTGGAATATTCATTTCGGTTCTCTTACCGTTATCGGAAGGTTACTAGTCCCGTACACTCTCTCACATTCTAGTGAGTTTGTTGGTTTGTGTTATCGTTTCTTGGTTCATTAGTTTAGTGCATTTCTACATTTCCGTTAATTCACAACATGACTCTTACTACGAGTCACCACACAACAAGACTCATCTAGGAGTTGGTCTACGCACTAAGTTAAGCCACTCAATCATTCAAGAAGGGTTAGCTCATACAACATACAACAAGACATACAATGAAAGGCAATAAACGTTTTCATGCTTTAATCTTGATTAGCCGGCATACAGCACACAAATCAACGTAACTCGGTTAGCATACGGGGCATGAGAAAATCATACCTTTCCCAAATGAATTGTTTTCAGCCCCGTCTTCAACCTGGCGTGTGAATGAGTTGAGTAGCTCGTTAAGTACTTATCTTGTATAGGCATAAACACAAGTAGAGAATGAAGAGAAACCCAACAGCCTATGTATGTGCCTTGTTCGTAGTTAGGATTGCAAAATTATAGTGAGTGAAAAGAATGAAAAGATACGGTAAAGTATATTACGAGTTCCCTAATGAATTGTTTTCAGCCCCGTACGTCTTCAATTTGGTGTAGTAGTTCTAGTGATTTATCTGTACAGAGGCACAAACACACATGAAGATAATTAAATGAGCGAAAACCACACAATTTTTCACTTAAACATTTTTTCAAGAACTTTGTGTGCACATGTAATTCTACTAACTTAATATTACATATACACACATTTTACTCACCCAATTAAATTTGTCATCCACAATCACGTTACAATTTAAATCTCAACAATTATCATACAAATAGACAATTTAAACCTAAATTAGAACTCACTTCTCGCTGTTGCCTGTTCACTCCTGCTCCTTGCTGTTTCGAACAAATGGTGCGGTGGTGGGAAGGTGACCGACTTCGGTTGGTGACGGGGACGACAATGATGACGGTGATGGTGGGTCCGGTGGTGGTCGAGTTTGCAAGGTGGTTTGCAAGAAAGAAAGGAAGAGAGTAGAGGTGTTTTTCGGTGAGGGCACGGTGAACTAGACGGAAGGTCCAAATTTGACTATAGAGGCTATATATATCGATGGTTATTAGTAACAACCGCTGAAATAGCCTTAAATAAAAAAAATGGGACCATGGTCTATTTGATTCTTTTTAAGTTAGAAATCTATTTCGGCGGTTTCTACAAACAACCGCCAAAATAAGTTCCCATAAATTTTACAACCGTTAATATAGGGACGCTGAAATAGGCCTTTTTGTAATAGTGAATTATGTTCAATATTGATTAGGTTTTGGGTTAGATTATACTCCCTTCTTTAATTTTTTAAATGTCAATTTATCTCTTTTGATTTGTTAAGATTTATATGTCATTTTAGATTTTCAAAACAAATTTTATACAATAAATCTAAAAGGAAAAGATAGTTTACCGCACACACATTTATTGAAAAGAAAAAATAAAATTAGACAAGTAATTTTAATCATTTCTTAATTATTATGCATAAAGTTAAAGCGACTTTAAAACTGAGGAGGGAGTATATATCTCAGTTCTAGTTTGCCGTTTTTTTATCTTCTTCCTAGGAGTACTAATCAATGCCGAAATATAGAGCAGCACGGGAAAGGGGTTCCAAATCACTAGTCGCCTGACGATATTCATTATTTTGCGACATTAAAACTATTAAGATTCGGGACGTTGTACGTATTTTCATTTATATTGTGTCCTATATATAATATATATGTAGGACACAATATAAAT
Organism: Limonium bicolor; assembly: GCA_023374045.1. Lineage (NCBI taxonomy): Eukaryota > Viridiplantae > Streptophyta > Magnoliopsida > Caryophyllales > Plumbaginaceae > Limonium > Limonium bicolor. The sequence continues at coordinate 12,058 of JAIOTZ010000950.1, forward strand.
GAAAATACGTACAACGTCCCGAATCTTAATAGTTTTAATGTCGCAAAATAATGAATATCTATAATATATATGTGGGCCCGTTGGAAACTCTACGCGCCTCACGCGCTTCTCTGTTTCTCCATCATCCTCCTTCTCCCGTCATCGCCCCGCCTTTCTTCTCTGTTGTTCTTCGGTAGCCGCCGCCTCTGAGCCACCGTCGGGCTCCTCCGTGCCGCCGGGCCGCCGCCTGGTGGCAAGGACCCCCGAGAGTGGTGCTTCCCCCCGCCCTGCTACTCCGTCGACCTCCAATGGGGGGCAAGAGGCGAATTGGAACCAGGGCCACCCCAGCTCCTCTATCCCCGCCGGTACACTCTCCCCCGCCGCATCCCCTCTTATCGCCGTCGATCTCTGCTACCTCCCCTGGTGGCGTTGACGCAGAAGCTAACCAGTCGCCATCGGTTCCTGCGACACCTCTCCCTGCTCCAGTGGTGTCGAGTGCGTCGCCCATCCTGGCCTCCTCCAGCGGCCTTGTCCTGACCTCCCCCGGCGTCGGCAAGAATGGAGCTCAAGATGGAGGCGTACCCTCTGAAGGCGGCACGACTGGAGCTCAAGATGGAGGCGTTCCCTCTGAAGCTGCTGGGGAGTCGATCCAGACGGCGCCTCTTCCTGCTCAAACTAGGGATGGTGCTGTTGGTTCAAAAGAAAATGTTAACTTTGCTACAACCGTGGATGTTGATGTTGGGTCGAAAGATAATATTAAATTTGATGGCTTTGCCTGTCCTTTGGTAGAGCCGGTTTTGAGCTCCAGTGAGGCTACTGTCGGGGCAAATCTGTTGAAATCTTCTGGAGACTCAAATGGGGCGGGTACACCAGAGAGGAACACACAGACCATCAACCATAATAATGGAAGTACCCAGATTGCCCAGAAGGAAGATTGTCCGACTCTGAATCTGTTTGTTGATCTCTTGGGTCCCCCTCCTGTTCTGGCCCTGCATGACAACCACAACATTCGACCAGATCTGGCTGATGTTGAGAAGGAATTTCCTCCCCTCTCCAAGGCCCCAGGCCCCACCTCTCAGGGGGTGAGCGACAAAGCCCCTGCCGGAGAACGAATTGCTATGGCAAAAAGGACCGTGAGACCTAATGGCCCAAGCAAAGCAAGAAACACAAGCTCGACAGGTACTAAAACTAACCCCTCTTTTCTTGACAAGCTTCTTGCTAAACATAAGTCGAATATTGGCATGTCTGTTCGCTTAGACAATAATGTAGACATAGACTTTGATAGCCCATATGTGTCCATTGTGGAAGAAGACATTATGCCCGAAATTGACTACTGGAAGAATGCGTTGGTGGGCCATATCTGGGGGAAAAAGTTTGGTTTCAATATTGTTAGAGAATTTGTGAAAAGAGCCTGGAGTTTTGTGGCTACCCCACAAATCCTGCTACATGATGAGGGATGGTTCTTGTTCCGATTTGACAAAGAAGAGGATCTTCAACAAGTTCTAGACAAGGGCCCCTGGCTCCTGTACTCGTCCCCTCTGGTTCTAAAAAAATGGTCCCCTGATTTCTCCTTTAATCCAAAAGACCTTAATCGTATCCCAGTTTGGATCCAGTCCGGGGCTCCATACTAGCCTTTGGTCCCAATCTAGTCTGAGAAAAATATGCTCCAAAATTGGCTCCCCCCTTCATACTGACCAACCTACAGCCACTAAACAAGAATATCTTATGCTAGAGTCCTCGTGAAGTGGACTTCAACCTGGATCTTGCTAGGGAAATCGAAATACGCGCCCCAAGTGGCACCTTAGTTCAGCATGTTGTCTATGAATGGGAACCAATCTCCTGCTCTTCTTGCAGTCAGCTTGGGCATTCCTCTACCCGCTGTCCAAGTAACGCCCGCCCGGAACCAACCCAATCAGGGCACCCCAAGGCTCCGAATCCGGCCTCCCGCACTCCCCCTTCTTTGGATCAAGACCCTGCCCCTTGGGTGAGCTCGCCTCGCTCCCACTCCCAAAAGCATAGGCCCAACCCCCTGCCTATATTAGTCAAGCCCGTCGTGGTTGAGAAGGTGGCTCCTCAGCCTGGCTTAGTCCAACCCCCTGGAACCCATCCTTCGCCTCGGTCTTCTGGGCCTCCCTCCCCCAATCTGAATGTGCGTTCTTCCTCCCGATCCCCTAGAGCATGTTCGCTCCGAGGGCACAAATTCCCTCACCCCCCAATTAGCTCGGGATTGATGATGTCCCCCTCCCTCAACCTTGTGCTCTCGCCCAATTTAGAAGAACCGTGGCAGGAGATCCCCAATAATGGCAGAAACCCTCCTGCTAAGGCTCTGAAGGCTATTCCTGAGGATCTTTCCCTCCAACTAGCCAACTCCTTTGCAATCTTTGATAAGGGAGATACCCTCCCACCCCCATCCTCTACCCCTCTCTATGAATCTGTCCGTATGGAATATAAGGGGATGCAATGATCACCCCAAGCTCCTTGAGATCCAAAAGTTTGTGGCTAATAACGATCTTTGTGCGTTTGGCCTCCTCGAAACTCATGTTTCAGTTCATAATCACCAATCTATCATAGCTCGTTTCTTTCCCCGATGGAGCCTGGTCCATAACTATGGGGCGCATCAGAATGGGCGCATCTGGTTTCTCTATAACCCTTCCATCATCACCCTCATCCCCGTGCATTCCACTGACCAAATCCTTTCGTGCAAGGCTTCTATCCTTGGCACCTTCGACTTTACAATCTCTCTTGTCTACGGAAGCCACAATCCTAGGCTCAGGACTTTCTTATGGGAAGATATCATCAACCTCGCTCAAAATATTACGGGCCCGTGGGTTGTTGCAGGGGACTTCAATAGTATCCTTTATGCCCAAGATCGTATCAGTAATCGTAATCCCCACCCGAGAGACTACCGAGAATTTGCTGATTGTGTCTCCAGGGCTGAGTTGCAGGACCTCCGCGTTTATGGGAGATTCTTCACCTGGTGGAACAATCAATTCGACCACAGGCGTAACTTAGGGAAGATAGATCGGGTTCTAGTTAATGAGGAGTGGATCTTGAAATTCCCCACTAGTTTTGCTACATTCCTTCCTCCCCTGGTCTCGGACCACAGCCCTATGATCATATCTCTCCCTGCTCCGGTCCCCCGTAGGAGAACCTTTAAATTCCTCAATGTTTGGACCAAGGAACCCTCCTTCCTACCCCTTGTTCGTGAAGCGTGGGACATCCCCCTTAGGGGGAGTCGCATGCACGCTATTGTCCAGAGGCTCCGTCATCTTAGAATCGGTCTTAGTAGGCTCCATAAAAAAGAGTTTGGATCAATAGAAGACAAAGGCCAAAGCATCAGAAACGAGCTCTCGGACGCTCAACAAAACTTGGACCATGACCCCTGGAACCCGACCCTTGATCTCCCAAGAAAAAGAGTTGAGGCATAAGCTCCTTGCTAGGGATTCCCATGAGCTTCTGTTCCTTCGCCAACTCTCGAAAACCCGCTGGCTCAAGCTAGCGGACTCTAATACTTCTTTCTACCATAGAGCCATCAAAGCGAGAAGGAACAAAAACTTCATTGCCACCATTACGAATGATCTAGGGGAAGTCCTTAATACCCCTACTGCCATTGAGAAATGTTTGGTCGACCATTTCCAACAAACCCTGGGCACTAGAGCCCCTCTGCGGGAGTTCCCTTACCAACCTAAATTTGGCCAATCACAGGCTGTTGGATCAATCCTCTTGGGCTTCCTTAATGCAACCGGTTGATAATAGCGATATCAAAACTGCTCTCTTTTCCATTGGAGATGACAAAGCTCCGGGTCCAGATGGGTACAACGCCAAATTCTTTAAAGCTTCCTGGGCTTGATAGGTAAAGACATTTGTGATGCAGTTAAAAGTTTCTTCCACAGCGGAAGGCTGCTCAAAGAGATAAATGCCACCCTCATCACACTTATTCCAAAGTCGGACAACGCCTCATCCCCTGGAGACTACAGACCTATCTCCTGCTGCAAACCCTTTATAAAATCATTAGTAAAATTCTCGCGGAGAGACTCAAGAATGTCCTTCCCTCCATCGTGAGTGCTAACCAAGGGGCGTTCATCAAAGGTCGCCTCATCTCAGATAATATTCAGCTCTGCTCCTGCCTGATGAAAAACTATCAACGAGCTCACATCTCCCCCCGTTGCACAATGAAGATGGATATAAAGAAGGCTTTTGACACGGTTGACTGGACTTTCCTCCAGGACACTCTCCTTCCTAAATTTCCCCCGGAATTTAGGAACTGGATTATGCAATGTGTTTCCACCACTTCCTTCTCAATCAACATCAACGGCTCCCCTCTTCAACTTTCAAAGGGGAACGTGGGCTCCGCCAAGGGGATCCCTCTCTCCATATTCTTCGCATTAGTAATGGATATGCTCTCATGGCTTCTGGATCAACTACACTCTTCACCTGGCTTCCACTACCATCCTTCTTGTAGATCGCTTCGTATCACCCATTTATTCTTTGCTGATGATGCCCTATATTCTGTAGAGGTGACCACACTTCCATTGGCCTCATGCTTAACAAAATCACCATTTTCTCTGAGGCTTCCGGACTTACGCTCAACCCCTCTAAATCCGACTTATTCCTCGGAGGGGTTCCCCCGTGCTTGCGGACACTTTCATCCAGCTTACGGGTTTCAATCAGGGGTCATTTCCATTCCGATATCTAGGCATCCCCATCACGGCTAGGAAGCCTAGAGCGACTGATTTCAACCCCTATTGACAGCATCCGTAAAGCTATCACATCTTGGGGTAGTAAATTCCTTTCGTTTGCGGGAAGACTTACCCTTATCCAAAGTACTCTCTTTGGCATTGTAGGCTTCTGGCATCCTGTCTCTATCCCGAAAGTTGTCATCAAAAGAGTCATCAAATGTTTTCGTTCTTTTCTATGGTCTGGGGAGGCTGACAGTAACACCACCCCCCTGTGGCTTGGCGAGCTATTACTAACACCAAGAAAAATGGGGGCCTTGGGCTTAAGGACATTCATAAATGGAACATGTGCTTCTTGCTAAAGACCATCTCAGCGATTGACCATGATCCTGAGCGCCTCTGGATCCAATGGATCCATAAACTCTTCCAGCCTAATCTCACCATATGGACGACCACTGCTAAAGGGAACGATCCATGGACCTGGAAAGCTATTCTCCATGCCAGAGATTGGTGGATTAAGCAATGTGGGTCACCCAATGATGCCTACTCTCTCTTCCAATCCTATCATACTCGCCCAAAATTGAGCTCGTTTTATAATGACGTCGCACATCCCTCTTGCCCCTTTCACTGGTTCAAAATCTGCTGGAACACTTGGTCGGCCCCCAAAGCCAAATTCATCTTGTGGATTACTTTTAAGGGTAGACTAAAACTTGTGATAATCTCCAATCATGGGGCATTTGTCTTGCTAACAGGTGCTGGCTCTGCGAGCGTGCTCAAGAGACTAGCGACCATCTGTTTTTCCATTGCAGGTACTCCCGCAGGGTTTGGTGGACCATATGTGACTGGTTGGGGATCTCTACAAATCGAAGAAGTCTACGAAGCTGCGCATCCTGGACCAACCGCTACTGTAAGAGACTCCGCCCGATTGACTCAGTGCGAAGAGCGGCTATAGCTCATGTTGTCTACCATCTCTGGATTGAAAGATGCAAGCGTGCCATGACCGGCCAAGCCAAGGACCCCTCTCTCATAATATCTGACATCAAGGCGGCCATGAAAGCTATCATATGGATGAAGATGCATACATCCGGCACGGACTTTGATTGGCTAGATAGAATCCTCTGCTCATAGGAGCTCCTTACGTAGCTAGTGTACTCTGTGTACTTCTTAATGTTTTGTTTTCGGCCGGTAGGCCTTGTAATTTTGTCACCGCTGCGCGGTTCTGTTAGCGTCATGGAGGGTTCGGTAAACCTACCCCCCACCTAGCTAGTTTGGTTCCTTTTAGTTATCAGATATATAGGTCATCTATGTATCTAACGATGTTGTTACTTGTTCCATTTATATATACATCCTAAATTCCAAAATATATATATATATATATATATGTCGTAAGCATTTGAGGTTTGAATTTGAATCTCAGATTTGTTGAGTAATTAATAGGATGGATCAATAACAATTAAACAGTCAATGTATGACTATATTAGTTTATTTTTGATAGTTTGAATTCAACCATCTCCTGACTTTTGGATATATTATTATAATCGGATATATTATGATAATTGGATAATTATGATGTATTGCACCTTTCCTATTTTTTCACGTAGAGAAACGCGTTTACTGAAATAATAATAATAATATTAAAAATAACCCATCTCTAATGAAGTTGACGAACAAAATAACAAGTTGCCTGCTGAATCAGTCATTGGGCATATTTATTGCTATAAATACAGACAATATCCTAACCTTATTCATCTACAAGCTAGCTCATCCAACTTAATTACTAAAGAGTGAAGAGCATATTCACGAGAAGTGGAATTAAGTTCAAAAAAAAAAAAACAAGCCAACTAGCTTGGAAATGGCAAAGGCACGTAGCAACATCTACTTGTTAGGGGCGGTTCTCATCCTCAGCGTCTTGCTCCTTGCGCTCCAAACCACAGGCAAATATACACTTAATTTTTGGAGTTCAAAAACATATATCAATATATACATGAAATAAGAATTTCGGTTTTCACTTTTCAATAGCATCGGTCGTGCAGCTTAATTTGGATATGTCAATGCATATATCCATGAGTTTTGCTTTTAAAAATATCATTAATAAGTTCTTTTCGGAAAAAAAAAATATCATAATACGTCTCATAAACCAATAGCGTAGATGATATGATTATTTGTATATATTATGCAGCCAATGTTGAGACAATGGCTTCAACAGTGCATAGTGCCAAACCCAGCGCGAAATGTCCATGGAATGGAGTTTGTCGCAGATACGCCTATTGCCGTTCATTGTGTGGGCGACGTGGGTACCCAATATGGGCTTGTTACCGAGGATATTGTTACTGCTGCCCATGGCCATAATTGGGAAGGATAAGCATCTATCTATCTATCTATCAAATATCTCAATAATAAATCGATGGTTACATCCATCCATCATTGTCCTTTATATGTTATGTAAACCAGACCACTCTATGTATGTTTTTTTTTTTTTTTGATTGACGAACACTCTATATATGTATGTTTTTATAATTACTTGTTATTTTGCTCTTCTACGTTTGGTCATTAGTAACTTTTCTGTGGTGTATGGATCACATGTAAAAACCTGAAATATGTGCGCTATAAATAAAAGATTGTAGCGGTATTGCTACATGTACAAGTGATATGATAAGTTAACTAATATTCTTGTAGTATATTGTTATCGATCTTATCACTGGTACAAAACAGGGTTATCTTGGCAGTTGTTTTGGGTCTATCTCGGTAGTTTTAAAACACCAAAATAAAATGTGTCGAGATAGGTGTGCGACCCTATCTTGACGGTTGAACAACCGCAATGAAATAGACACTATTTTAACTAAACTACCCTATTATTAGGTAAACTAAGGTGGTATCTTATGGTTTTATCAATATGACAATTCATTGTGAGATAATTAATTAATAACAGGAGTATTTTTGTCATTTTTAAGGAAAAATAACAAAGAAGTTAACAGAATATGAGACAGAGTGTTATTTGGTGAAAAAAGTAAAAACTCAATGTTACCTTGTGTAATTTTAAAAACACGGTGGTATATCATGAATTAGCAAAAAACTAAATGGTATTTGGTGAAATGTCCCTATTAAAATTAGACCTGAATATTGATATGGAAAAACGTATTATAAAGCAGACAGGACGATCAATTCAGGACGGTGGGAGTAACTAACTTGAGAAGGCGCAATTCAGCAAGGCTGCGCAGGTGGCTAACAGAGATAGCAGAACTGTCAACTCTGTTTGTAATAATGATTCCAAGTAATTTGCAATTCTTCCCATGTTTGACTCAATCGCTATGATTTATTCAGTGAATTGGATTCAAGTAAATTGACTGCTCCTTCATGGCTTGCGAAAGTTGCTACATATTATGGTCGCGCTCGACTTATTCTAGTTATAGTCTTGTCATGTCGCTAAGTCATGAGGTGTGCAACCTTGTTGCGATCAATCAATAGCTTGCTCTGTGTGGTTTTATTAGGTTGTTAGCTTTAGCGCATCTTTTTATATAGTTCAAGGCGAAACTCGAGTTTTACCTTGTATAAGTACTAACTTAGCTAGCCCTATTGTTTTCTTCGCTTGCTCTGCAATACAAGTCTCATACAAAGCCACATCCTTTCTAATGAGAAGAAGAGTCCCGAGCCGCCATCTTTTTCGCACCAATTTAGTACTACATCTATTTTGAGGTGTATATCTCAGAGCACTGCGCTTTTAATCTAATGGTCAAAGGTTCAAGTCCTGCTATATCCAAATCAAGCTACCTTACACTCTTTCCATAAGGATGTGTATAATAGCATATAAGCATCCAAAGTAGGGATGGCAACGGGTCGGGTGATGCTCCACCTGACCCGTCACCCGTTTTTCACCCGCATCACCGACATGTCACCCGCAACTTATCACCCGTCACCCGTTAATATATTTTTTAGCAATTTTTTTTTTGCAATTAAAACTTCATATAAGCTTAATTTTTTTAAAAAATCATTCATATTTATTCAATAATATGTACCACATCATCTAATATCAATAACATAATTAAAACATGGAGTATTAGCCAAAATATTTCTAAATTATCTCAACAAATATGAGATAAGATATTTTTTATTTAATATAAGTACATACGGGTGATGGATCGGGTGAACGGGTCAGGTGACCGGGTGAAAAATCTTCACCCGACCCGTCACCCACACCCGTCTCACCTGTCACCCGTTTTTCACCCGTTTATTTCGGGGTTTTCACCCATTTTTGCGGGTCGGGTGATCGGGTGAAACAGGTACCCGTCACCCATTGCCATCCCTACCAAAGAGTTACTGATTCGGTGACTTCATACTTCAAGTAACAGGGGGCACTACTAGTAGAAAAAACATTATATACCATGGTTATTTTGCTTCTGAACCACGGTTAAAAACTGTGGTATTTGGTCCCGTTGCAAATGTCAAAAAATTAAAAACCACGGTTCAAAACCGTCATTTTAAATGAAGATTAAAAATCACACGGTTCCACAAACCGCCATTTTAAAGTGTTTTTCACGCGGAATTTGTCAACTATAAACCACGGTTGGAGCCAATAACCGTAATTTATAGTGAGTAATAAATGACGGTTATTCTTAAAACCGTGGTATATAATGTATAAAATCAACGAATAAACCACAATTATACATGAAACCGTGGTTTATAGTATGCGACTTTTTTTCAAATCCCCGCCTTCAATCTGGTAATTATCTCAACAAAGTGCAGGCACAAGAGAATGAAGATGCCAGAACATGTATGATCCTTGTTGCGAATTAGGGTTGCAAAATAATGAGTGAAGAATGGAGGCGCAGTATGTTCCTTGTTCACCGGTGGGTTGCAAAATTACCGTGAGGTTGAAGAGAATGGATGAGGTGTAGACCATGTTGCCGGTTAGGGTTGCAAAAATTACAGTGAGCGGAGATGAGGAAGAGGCGCAGAACATGTTCCTTGTTCGCCAGTGTGGGTTGCAAAAATTACCGTGAAAACAAGAGAATGAGAGAGGCCGGAGCATGTTCCTTGTTTGCCAGTATGGGTTATGAAATTACTGTGAGGTTGAAGAGATGGCGTAGAGCATGTTTCTTGTTCACCAGTATGGGTTGCGAAATTACCATGAGGTTGAAGAGATGGCGCAGAGCATGTTCCATGTTCCCAGTGTGAGTTGCAAAAATTATCGGGAGTTGAAGAGAATGAAGAAGTGGCGCAGAGCATGTTCGATTGTTGTTCGCCAATGTGGGTTGCAAATTATAGTGAGAGAAATATATAAGAGAATAGAGAAAGAGCCGCGTCAATTTGGGCCAAAAATTAAAATTTCCGCTTAGACTATATACCACGGTTCACCAAAAACTGTGGTTTATTTACTCAGGTGTGTAATATAAATGACGGTTGCCCTAAAAACCGTGGTTTATAAGTAAACTATATACCACGGTTTACAAAAGACCGTGGTTTATATACTAAGGCGTGTAATATAAATAACGGTTGCCCGAGGAACCGTGGTTTATAAGTAACCTATATACCACAGTTCTTCAAAAACCGTGGTTTATTCACTTCGGCTTGTACTATAAATGACGGTTGCCCTCGAAACCGTGGTTTATAAACTTTAAACCACGGTTTTTCATCTAATCGTGGTTTAAACGTCGTCATTTAAAATATTTTTTCTACCAGTGGGGGAAGCTAGAATAGCAAATCACATAGATAAGCTCCTATACCTGTCAGCCCACGGATAGATAGGGTGGACATATTAGGAACATCATTATAAAAAGAATAATGTTATTGTTTGCTTTAAACATTAGCAGCCATTGATTACAAATGTATTGTTAATAGGACTGTTTTTAATTAACCAAAGAAAATTTACCACTAAAGGTACGTACGTAATGAATTTGCAACTCCTAGCTATTGCTCATTACTACTTCTTTACAAGTCTCTGCCAATTTGAGATTCATTCTTCAATAAACTCACTAGGAAACAGTAAAAAAAATTATGGCAAATGGATGATGTGTACTTAATTATGCAGTTTCATGTGATGTATTTAGCTTCTAAAATGAAGATGTTTAATGTTTTAACCAAAGACAATTTACCACTAAAGGTACGTAATGAATTTGCAATTACTACTTCTTTACAAGTCTCTGCCAATTTGAGATTCATTCTTCAATAAACTCACTAGGAAACAGTAAAAAAAATTATGGCAAATGGATGATGTGTACTTAATTATGCAGTTTCATGTGATGTATTTAGCTTCTAAAATGAAGATGTTTAATGTTTTAACCAAAGACAATTTACCACTAAAGGTATGTAATGAATTTGCAACTCCTAGCTATTGCTCATTACTACTTCTTTACAAGTCTCTACCAATTTGAGATTCATTCTTCAATAAACTCACTAGGAAACAATAAAAAAATTATGGCAAATGGATGATGTGTACTTAATTATGCAGTTTCATGTCATGTATTTAGCTTCTAAAATGAATATGTTTAATGTCCGTTTAAAATTGTTGTTACAGGGCAGGTTATGCATATATGTTAGCATTATTTGATATGTCCCTATGGCCTTATGTGTTCTCTTTCATTGATGTTACATGGTAAATTTTGAGCTATGTTAATCAGTATGGTTTGAATTATGGTTTTATGGAGCTTGACTAATTGCAGTTACAAGGTAGTATATTGGCAGTTCAATTGAGCAGTTTTATGGTCAGCTATAATGCTTGTTTTTGCACTCTTAATACATTATTAATATGGTTGTAATATGTGCGGTGTTAGTAAAATCAAATTTCTGCTGTGATTGAAGATGGGGAGGAACAAGAAGCAATATAAGAAAAAATAGTAGGAAGAAGTTGGTTTGCCACTCTAAGCAAATAGCTCTATTGTACTATAATTGACTAATAGCTCTACATTGTATAAGAGGCATATAACTCTACATTGTATAACTGACTAAAGATAAAAGTGATATGTATGAATATTGTAATTTTTTGTGGTAAAGGTGTTTGAATGAGATTGTGTTGTAGTCTATATAATTTATCATAATGTTTTCCTTTTCAACTGTTAGATTCATTTAAAATCTAATAAGTGAATATTACATCGTACCATACTCTAACAGTATACATGTTGAGGCGAGAAAGAGGTTCTTGTATTGCCTATTAGTGTTAAGCGAGAAGAGTTTGATAGTCGTGGAAGAAGAACCAGAAGCGAGAGAGATTTTATTACTGAATAGGGATTTAGGGATTTAACCATATCTCTTATTGTGTACAATAGTCGGGGTGTACTATATATATACTATATATCCTAATACAAAGAGAGGATGGTGTATATACGGATAGTATATACTAACAGGGTATTAACAGGACATATATACTAACAACATAACTGAGTACATACTATGCAGTACATATATTCCTAATACCCCCCTCAAGATGTAAAACAGTGAGTTTTATATCTTGTTAGTGTCAGCCACCAGGTGTCGTCATGCCCATCTTTGGTAGTGTAGTTGTGTATGCTTTGCCCGTCAGTGGCTTGGTAAGCATATCAGCCAGTTGCATTGAACTAGGAATGTATTGCAGTTGGATGAGTCCAGCTTGCAATTGATCACGGACATAATGACAGTCCAACTCTATGTGTTTTGTCCGTTCATGCGCAACGGGGTTCTTCGCAATGTGAATGGAAGAATGTTGTCACACTTTAGAGGGACTGGTGCAATACCCGGTACATCTAGTTCGTCCAGCAACATTGTAAGCCAGCTCAGTTCACTTGTGATTTGCCTCAGCGCACGGTACTCGGCTTCTGCTGAAGAGAGTGCAACTGCAGCTTGCTTCTTCGATTTCCAGCTGAGCGGGGAGCCACCAAGGAGGATGTAGTATCCTGATATGGATTTCCTGGTAATTGGACACGAGGCCCAGTCAGAATCGCAAAAGGCTAACAGATTATAAGATGATGTTTTATTAAAACAGATACCAAACCCGATTGTCCCTTTGAGATAAGTAAGTGTATGATATGCAGCAGATAAATGTACATCAGTAGGCTGTTGTAAGAATTGACTTAAATGCTGAACTGTATAAGATAAATCAGGTCTAGTATGAGTTAGAAAGTTTAACTTCCCTATCAACCTTCGGTAATGTGTGGGATCATCAAGTGGCTGTCCTGCATCCTTTTGAAGTTTCTGATTCATCTGCAGTGGAGAAACTGAGGCACGGCAGTCAACCATATCATATTCAGACAGGATATCCATAATGTATTTTCTTTGTGACATTACCATGCTGTCTTCTGTTTCAGTAAACTCCATGCCAAGGAAAAAACTGATTATGTCAAGGTCTTTAATTTTGAAAACATCATTCAGGTTTGACTTCAGTTTTTATATTTCAATCTTGTCATTTCCTATCACTAAAATGTCATCCACATAGATGCCAAGGAAGGTGGATTTGCCATTTGTCTTTTTGGAAAATAATGAGTAGTCATTTGTGGATTGTTTATAACCAAGTTGTTTTAAATGGATTCCCAATTTATCATACCATTGTCTAGAAGCTTGTTTGAGAACATATAAGGATTTATGTAACTTACAAACCTTATTGGTTCCAATAACATCTAGACCATGTGGTATAGTCATATAAACATCCTCTTTGAGATCACCATGTAAAAACGCCTTGCTAACATCTAATTGATCTATGATCCATCCCCTTTTGATCCCAAGAATAATTAGAGCCCTAATGGTGGTAATTTTAATGACGGGGGAGAAAGTCTCCTCATAATCTAGACCGTATTTTTGTGTGAAACCCCTAACCACAAGTCTAGCTTTAAACCTTTCTAAGTTGCCGTCAGCTTTCAGCTTGGTTTTATATACCCATTTGCAGCTTATGGGTTCCTTCCCTCTTGGTATGTAACGCCCCTATTTAAAGTAAATACAGCGGAATAAAACTCTAATGACGATTACAGATCATCGGGTTCCAAACACCCGGTACAAAACCTCACCAATTACTACTTACAAGTGTTACAGTCTGAACTCGAGAAAACATAACATAACTACAATAATAGCAAAATACAACAACTCTCCACAAATCCTAATTCTCATCCCAATCACTCATACTCTTCGTGGCCACCTGTCTAACAATTCGTACCTGCAAGATGAAACCAAGCAGCCCACCCCGGGAGGGGTGAGTCAGTTCCCTGGAATGGAACTGGTACAATTCTCCAAAACAAAACTTTAAAACATAACTCTTAAAAATAAACAATAACTTGAAGTCAAACTCTTAAAACAAAACAGAGGAACAAGGCACTTTAAAATCACCAAGTCAAAGATAACAAGTTAAGGATAGAGATAAATAACAGAAAGGTAAAGTTAGTCAATTAAAAAGTCACACCATGAGTTAGTGGACATCCATTTCTTATGTTAGATTCAAATCCAGTCAGGAGTAGAGAGACTCAAGTAGTCACAAGGACTAGGAATGAAAAGATAGATCCAAGAACCAACAACTCGAGAATGGAATAACACCAACTGGGAGAGATGGCCCCACAGCCAGATATAAATGTCCATATGGACGAGGGATATACAGCCCCCTGCTGTCATACACGTCCTTTTGGACAAGGGATATACAGCCCTTTGCTGTTATTCACGTCCTTTTTGGAGGACAAGGGATATACAACCCTTTGCTGTTACCGACCCGTTCTCAGTCATCGGTGAAGACGCGCGCACGTCAGAACAAAAGACTCAGCTCATGGATGAAACGATATCCAGAGTCAAAAGAAGAATTTACCAAGATTGACATTTCCCATATTCCCACTAGATTAATAACTGCACAAGTGCAATACCAAAACACTCAGTCCTACAGAGTGCAGAAGCGTAAACCCTCAGCAGTTAATATCTAATGAGACAACCAGATAAGAGGAACCAATGATCATGTAAGTTGTACATTCAAGGCTCAGTTAGTCACATCAAGCTGAGTTAGTCACATAACAGTTTCCTTTTGAAATTCATTTCAGCTCAGTTAGCGTTTTCCAAAACATTCCATAAAGTTCATTAGTAAAAGTATCTGAGTACGAGAAATCGTACCTGAGTAATGCTGTAGCAGTTCTAGTAAACTCGTGCAAACATTCAACAACACTCTGAGGAACAATAAAGGTAGCCTATTATCAATAACTTATATCCTAAGTTAAACTTAAGTAAACCCCTCTTATTTCTAAATCTCAATTATCTTGTAAGCCCTCGCATAAATGTTATGTATATCCTTTGACTTATTTTAGAAGGTTGTATAGCCCAAGGTTGTAAGATCAAGGAACGTATTTTATTAACACTTGTTAATGGTTCCACTCTTACCCTCTTTACTAATACTTAACCATAATTCTCACATTCAAGACTTTTGAGACCTTTATATCATAAGTGAATTTTATATTATTCAATTCATCTTAGAATCTCAATATTAATTCTTAAGCTCAATACCTTTATTCTTACGTTAGGATAAACTTTGTATTATGCCCTATGATGGGTTTATCTTAGAATACCATACTATTATATCACCATGTAATGATTATGTATTTTTATCAATATCTACTAGAGAATCCATTATGATTTAGTTTTCCCCTTAACTTAATTAAGATCTACATCTTGTATACTGGAATCATAGTGTTGTAGACACATTTTATTATAACTTAATTGAGCCACTAAACTCAATTATCATATCCCTAGTTCAGAATGACTTTTTATTATAACCATCTAATAATCTTGTCATAAGATGTTGAATTACTTCTCATATTGAAATGACTATATTATAATTAACTTAGACTTATCGAACTCTTATATTTAGTATTCACAAGATATTATTTGCTTTATTATTATATAATAAGGTGTTTTAAGATAACCTTTTATGTATCCTTACTTACATTTAATTTCCTAAATGTTTTATTTTTACTCACCTTCCCTCCATAGACTATGTATAATCCTTTTACTAACTTCGATAAACTCAAGTCTTAAATACATTTTAAACTGCTTACAAAACCTAAGGTTTCAAAGGAATAACTTAATAAATTAATTCCCTTTATTATGTTTTAGGATAAGCATTATATCTTAACATAAGGTAAAATTTATCTAAGAATTAAATTCTCATTCGTAAGTGAATTTGTCAATTATTTGATAAGATCATCTATTCGGAAAAACCCTCACACCTTATCCTCAAATGACATATTAATATTTTTAGTGTCGTACAGTAGATCAATATAATCTCTTATGTAACTTAGTTTCATATGATTAAAGGTTTAAAGTTTTAAATATCTAATTTCTATTTACAAACCTTTTTTTAGTTTTAACTACCAAATACATCACTTAATTATAAACCCACATTCTTAATATTGGTAATAAATGTATTTTATATGGCTTATCTAATTCTAAGAAACTTAAAGATTATTATTTAGATTAATTTCCTAATCATAGTTTAATATAGTTTTATATCATAATCCTTTCAATGATTTTATCCTAAAACATTAAGTTATTATTCAATACTATAGATGTTATGAAATGATTAAATCCCGACTTATTAATCCACTTCACATTTAGATGTAAAGTATTTCATTATAATAAGATCTATCGGTGTCACAACTTATGTAATCAATTTACAAATATTCCTAAGTCTTAACTTATTAGTTACCTAATCCAATTATCGATGTACATTTCTAGTCATTAACAAATAATATTATATATGTATTTTAATATGTTTATATAAATCTTAGAAATTCAAAGGTAACTCTTTAAGCTAAATTTCATAACCATAATTTAATACCACCCATATAATATTCTTTTATTAGTATTATGTATAGGTTTAATTTAACTTATTAATTCCTTTATATTCTATTTCCTATAAGGTATTTTATTTCCTTTATTTTTTTGTTGTTATCTATATATATTTATATATTAGGATTTTTAAAACCTTCTTTATGTAGTTTTATTGTATTTTATTACCTCCATTAACTTTTACACATATCCACATCTAATATATGGTTTATAAAATAAGGTATTTTCCTTAGTTTCAATTAAGTATATTAACTTCCATATTATATAATTAATTATAAATGAAGATTAATTTTAATTCCTTGATTTATCCTAAGTTACAATTTGTTTCTTTTATATATAAATATTTGTATATGTATATATTATTATTTTTTTTATCTCACTTAAAAGTTGATACCTAAAAATATTTATTAACATTCTGTATTAAATATTAGTTTAGTCTTCTAATATTATTCCCAACCTATAAAGTTCATTAATCAACTATACTTTAATTTTTGGTTACATTAAAAACCATATAATATAAGACAACTTATGAAAAATTCATAAACACAATTTTTAGACCCATTTACTCTTGTCTAAAAATTCCCAAATTTAATATATAGTAATTATGATAATTTATACATATTATAAAAATTTTATTTCATAAAAATCTCTTTGTTAATTATCTAAATAAATCCATAATACTCAGAACTTACAAAAATTATATTTTGCGATTAAAAACTCAAAACCCATATAAATTTACATAAAAATAAACTAGATTTTATAAGGAATCTATGGTTAAAATTTCGTGTCAAAATACATTAAGGAAGATCATTAAATAAATTCAACAAGTTAGAGTTTTATTCTGGAATTCATAACACTTAATATACTACTAATTACCCACGTTATAATCTCGGCCGTCCGTTTCTCCTAACTACGATCGGACGGCCCAGATCTGTCGAATTCATCAGGAATCTCCAAATCGCCACGAACAGATATTGATCAAATTCTCTCAATCCACAGAACGAAATTCGATGATTCTTGTTTCATTGTATTTGAAATTTAATTTTGGTTACAACGGTACCGATTTCACAAATTATAATGCACAACTCCTTAATTTCGAATCTGGGTTTCGACTTAGGGTTCATACGAGTTTCTGATTTGAATTTCTACAAATTCTTCCAATGTATTGCCTAATTGGTTAAATTGATAGAGGGGTATGAACGGAAATGCAAAAACGAATATCATAGATGGTGGAGTTTGGTCGGAATAATACCGGAATAGCACCGGCGAGAAGAATCGGATCCGTTTTTCTGGAAAATTGGTATTTTATGTGTTGTTCAGGTAGGCCACTTCGCGGGTCAACTCGCGCTAACTGAGAATGATTCGATCCACGAAACCTACCACATTTTAAACTACATATGTAACTCTAAACATGGGTGGAAGAATCATTGAGAACGAAGAACTAGGGAGAAAGTTATAGGTCTTGAAAGATCTGAGTTTACCATTTCGTTTTTGGAAAAATATTTGGGCAGGAACACTGTCGTGATCGAGTTGAGGACTTTAGACGCCTATATCTTCCACACGATTGAGAATCAGCCTTGGGTGTAAAAATGAAAGTTGTAGAGGGATTAGAGATCTACAAAATGAGCTATAGAACTTGAATCTAAAAATTAACAGATGAAGGATTTATGATTAGACGAAGTTACCTTACCGAATCGGTTTTCTGAAAAATCTGGGTTGCAGATTTTCGGAGAGGCAACTTCAGATCGACTTTTCTGCGGATGTAGAAAGAATTAGGTTATGTATGAGTAATGGTTAGAAAGAGGGTTTGTAGGAAAAGAGAATGAAGAAGACGACATTCAAAAATTCCCAAAGACGGCTGAGATATCGATGTCACAAGTTAGGGTAATGTTCTGAAGTTTGCTAGAGGACTTAACCAGATTTATAGAGAAAGTCCGGCGAGGCTGACGTGGCGCCACTCCAGAGGTGCGCGTGGCTGAGTCAGCAACCCTAGCCACGTCAGAAATCTTTAAAATTAGATCCCATTCCTTCGTGTTGAGACATTAAGTTAGAATAGCCCCAAAAAATTCTTCCCGTTAGCCTTCAGGTACGCGCTTCACGCGCCCTGCCCAAGTCCAAGCCTCCCCCCGTTTCCCCTTCTTCTTCTCCAACGGTCTCAACTTCTGGAGCGCCGCCCCGTCGCCTGAGTCTGAGCCCTGGTGGATCCGCCGCCCGCCGGCCTCCTGCCTGGTGGTGCCGGCCCCACTAGGCGGTGCTTCCCCCCCTGTGCGCTCCCGCCCTGCCTCTTCCATGGGCAAACATCGACGGCCTGCAACTCGGGCAACTCCCTCCTCCTCACGGCGTCCTCCTCTGGTGGTAAGGGAAGCGGTGGCCGTCGGATCTCTCGCCCTCCTGCTCAGACGAAGTCCCCGTCGTCGGTGCCCCTGCCTGGAGTGGACGCGGCCCCTGCTCCATCTTCCTCGCCGGCGCTGTCTTCCAAGGTGCCCTCTTCGGTTGTTAACGGTGGCGGTGCCCAGATGGAGTCGTCGGTGCCCATGCCTGGAGTGGACGCGGCCCTTACCACCCCCCTTCTCTTCGCCGGCGCTGTCTTCAACGGCGTCCGCTCTGTTTGGTTATGGTGGCGGTGCCCAGAAGGAGGGGGCCCTCCACTCGTCTCGGTCCCAGTTGAGAAGGCTGCTGCCTCCTCTCTTTGCCCATATTGCGCCTGGCCTGTCTGATAATGGTGGTGTGGATGCGACGGTGGGAGCCGGGGAGTTGTTTGGCAATCTAAACTTGGCCGGTCCCACCACTGGCTCTGGCAATATACACTCCTCCAGTTTAATTGATTCCGGCTCCAGTTTGAAGGACGACCTGAATGGCCAAAACACAACTGATGTTCCCTCTGGTGGGAAAAATTTAGTGTTTCATGCTAATGGGAGTGTTCAAGTTGCTGACCCGGTGAACGCTCTATAAGCACCTGGTGGATCGAGTTTGGAGCTGTTTGTTGATCTTTCTGGGCCACCAGTCGATTCGGCTCTTCTAGAATATCTCAATCGCCCCGACCCCCAGGCTGCTGAGGCCCCTTCCAAGTTCGTCGCTCCCGTGGTCCCTCCAATGGATGTGATGCTACAGGAATTCAAATCCATTCTGCCCCCCCGCCTTCGATTGCGATGAACATGGACTTCCCGCCCCTGTCTAAAGCCCCGGAGGTTCCGTTGCTCCTGGAAAGAGGATTGCTTGGGCCAAACGAACCCCTCGCCCTACCCCCTCGAGTACGCCGGCGCCAGGTAAGAACTCTAACCCTTCTTTTTGGACACGCTCCTTGCTAACAGAAATCTAACTGTGGCATGTCGTTACGCTTAGATAATAATGACATATAGACATGGATAGCCCATTTGTTACTATTGAGGAGAATGATTTATTGCCTGAGATTAACTACTGGAGAAATGCCCTGGTTAGTCATATATGGGGGAAAAAGTTTGGTTTCAATATTGTCAAAGAATATGTGAAGAGAGCTTGGAGTTTTAGCCACCCCCCAAATCCTCCTTCATAATGAGGGATGGTTTGTTTTCCGCTTCGATAGTGAAGAGGACCTCCAACAAGTGCTTGAAAAGGGCCCCTGTCCCCTCTACTCTCTCCCTTGGTCCTAAAGAAATGGTCTCCTGATTTCTCTTTCAATCCGAAAGATCTCAACCGCATCCCTGTCTGGATTCAACTCCCTGGCCTCCACACCTGCCTCTGGTCCAATCCAGCCTCACTAGATTTGCACCAAGTTGGGTTCCCCTCTTTATACTGACCAAGCTACAGCTACAAGCCTCGCAAAATCCTATGCTAGAATCTTGGTCGAAGTTGATTCAATCGGGAGCTTGTAAGAGAAATCGAGATCCGAGCTCCTGGTGGCACTAGCTTCCAAAAGGTTGTCTATGAATGGGAACCAATTTCTTGCTCCCGTTGCAGTCTCCTAGGACACTCCTCTGCTCGCTGTCCAATAACTACCCCCTCTGGACCTAGTCATGCTCAAGGGTCTTTGTTGGGCCCCGGGAAGATCCTGCCCCTCTACTTTAGGGAGGTTGCCCAATCAGACAGGGAACCACCCCGGTCAGCCACTGTCCCTAGTCCTCAACCCCACCCCGATGCCCCTCTATCTCCCCATCTGGCAAGTTGTCGGGGGCTACTATAGCTAGTCTTACCCAAGACCCTGGCCCTTCTACAGGGGAGCAGATGTCACCCTCCCTCGCGCTTCTGCTCGCCCCCGACGCTGATAACGCCTGGCAAATGGTTCCTGCAAACCGTAGGAAGGCCTCTAGTAAGGCCCCCAGTAAGGACCCGAATCCCATACCTGACGACCTCTCGCTGTTGCTCAAATACCTTTGATATTCTAGAGGAGGGTTCTGCTCCCCTCCCACCACCTCCCACAATACCCCATCTTTATGAATCTAGCAATATGGAATGTTTAGGGGTTGCAACGATCGACCCAAGCTCCTGGAAATCCAAAAGTTTGTGGCCAACAATAACCTCAGTTTGTTTGGCCTCCTCGAAACTCATGTCACCTTCAACAACCACCCCCCTATCCTTGCTCGTTTCTTCCCATCCTGGAGTTTGTCCATAATATGATGCTAATCAGAATGGCCGTATCTGGATTCTTTTCAGCCCGTCATCATTGCTCTCTCCATCATCCATTCCTCTGACCAAATCCTCACCTGTAAGTGTCTATTTTGGGTACTTTGAACTTCACCTTATCCGTTGTCTATGGGCGGAACAGCCAGGTCCTTAGGTCCCAGCTATGGGAGGATATCTTAATCCTCAGCCAGAATACCATTGGCCCCTGGGTAGTTGCGGGGGATTCAATACTATCCTCTATGCTCAAGATAGGCTCAGTAGTCGCAAACCCCCTCCCCCGAGATTACCGTGACTTTGCTGACTGTCTTCTACGGCGGTTCTGCAAGACCTCCGCTTTTATGGCCGTTTTTTCACCTGGTGGAACAACCAATATGACCATGGCCGTGTCCTAGGGAAAATTGATCGAGTTTAGTGAACGAAGAATGGCTCCTGGAGTTCCCCACTAGCTATGCATCCTTTCTCCCTCCCTGGTATCGGATCATAGCCCAATGGTGATTCCCTTCCTACTCCGTCTCATCGTAAGAAAAGCTTACATTTCTCAACCTATGGACTAATGACCCTCCTTTCTCCCCCTTGTGCGTGACGCGTGGGATCTTGCCCCGAGTGGGGAGCCGTCTTTTCACTATTGTCCAAAGGCTTAAACATCTCAGAAAAGGGTCATCAACCTTCATAAAACTGAATTTGGTTCCCTTGGGGACAAAGGGCAAAGAACCAGGGATCAGCTAAGTGACGTCCAGAGACGCCTGGACCTTGACCCTTGGAATCCTACCCTATCTCTCAGGAAAAATCGCTAAGGCACAACCTCATTGTTAGGAACCCCAAGAGATTCTTTTTCTGCGCCAGCTCTCGAAAACCCGCTGGCTTAAATGGGTGGACTCTAATACTTCTTTCTTTCATAGAGCCATTAAGGCTAGGAGAAATAAAAACTCCATTGCGTCCATATGAATGATCTCGGGGAGACCCTCCAATCCCCTTCCGACATAGAAAACTGCCTGGTTAGCCATTCCGTCATACTTAGGCTCTAGGACTCCCCTCCAGCGCTCATTGGCTGACTTTAACTTGGACAATGTCAGAACTCTTGACATCTTCTTGGACCTCTCTAACCCAGCCAATTGAGAGTAGCGAGATTAGATCAGCCCTTTTTTCCATCGGGGATGATAAGCCCCGGGCCCGGACGGCTTCGGCTAAATTCTTCAAAGCAGCCTGGGACATCATCGGTGAGGACATTTGTGGTGCCATTAAAAAGTTTCTTCCATAGCGGTCGGCTTCTTAAAGAAATTAATGCAACTATATCACCCTTATTCCCAAAACAGACAATGCCTCATCCCCTGGTGACTATAGGCCCATCTCCTGTTGCAATACTCTGTATAAAATCATTAGCAAAATTGTGGCTGATAGGCTTAAGAGCGTCCTCCCCTCTCTTGTAAATCCCAGCCAAGGAGCCTTTATCAAAGGGCGCCTCATCTCTGACAACATCCAGCTCTGCTCGTGCTTATGAAAAATACCAGAGGGCCAACATTTCTCCTCGGTGTACTATGAAAATGGACATCAGGAAGGCTTTTGACACTGTCGACTGGAAATTCCTCCAGACACTCTTCCTTCCTAAACTTCCCCCCGGATTTAGCAACTGGATCTTACAATGTGTCACTTCCACCTCCTTCTCGATCAACATAAATGGGACTCCCATCGGCATCTTTCAAGGGGAAAGAGGGTTGCGCCAGGGTGATCCCCTATCCCCCTACCTCTTTGCGATCATATGGACATGCTTTCCCGGTTGCTCGACCAACCCCACAATCCAAATTTCAGCTATCACCCCCTGCAAACCTCTCAAAATCACCCACCTTTTCTTTGCGGATGACGCCCTCTTATTCAGTAGAGGTGACCATAATTCCATTAATTCCATGCTCAACAAGGTCAATCTCTTCTTGAGGCCTCAGGACTCATGCTTAACCCCTCCAAATCTGACATATTTCTCGGAGGGTAAACCCTACCACTTCGGAATCCCTTGTGCACCTTACGGGTTTAATCTAGGCTTTTCCATTCCGATATCTAGGCATCCCTATCACTGCAAGGAAGCCTAAAGCAGCGGATTTTAACCCCCTCATTGACAGTATTCGGAAAAATATAACCTCTTGGGGAAGTAAATCCCTCTCCTTGCAGGCAGACTCTCCCTCATCCAGAGTACTCTTTTGGCGTTGTTGGCTTCGGGCCTCATGCATTTACCATCCCAAAAAAACGTCATAAAGAATCACTAGCTGCTTTCGGTCTTTCCTATGGTCAGGGGAGGCTGACACTAATGCCACCCCTCTGGTGGCTGGAATGCCATCACAAACACCAAGAAAAAGGGGGGGCTGGGCCTTAAAGATATTCATAATTGGAACATGTGCTTTATTCTCAAGACCATCTCAGCCTTGCTCAAGACTCGGAGGCCTTTGGATTCAATGGATCCACAAGCTCTTCTTACCCTCTCCTAGTAGCACTGGTCGGCTACGGCTAAAGGGAATGATCCCTGGACTTGGAAAGCTATCCTTCACGCCAGGGACTGGTGGATGAAGCAATGTGGCTCTCCAGAGGATGCCTTATCTTTCAACTCATATCACCCTCCAAGAGTTAGCTTGTCTACAAGGACATATCCCACTCCTCCCCAGACTTTCCAATGGTACAAAGTCTGTTGGGATAGCTGGTCCATCCCTAAAGCCAAAATTTATTTTATGGGTAACCTTGAAAGGTAGGCTTAAAACTAGTGATAAGCTCCAATCATGGGGCATATGTATTGATAAAGATGCTAGCTTGTGAGCGTGCTCAAGAGACAAGCAACCATCTTTTTTTCCAATGCAGGTACTCTTATAGGATCTGGTGGACGATCTGCGATGGATGGGGATCCCCACCACGGAGAAGTCTCGTAGCTGCGCATCCTGGATTATACGTATTGCAAGCGGCATCGACGGTGGATCTAGTGAAGAGAGCGGCAGTAGCAACGTTGCTACCATATCTGGATAGAAAGGTGCAAGCGTGCCATGGCCAACCAATCCAGAGAGCCCAAGAGCATAATTGTTGAATCAAAGCGGCAACTAAAGCCAATATTGTACTAAAATGCATCGTTCCATAGCAGACGTCGGCTGGCTAGACCGGGGGTGATTGTCCTAGAAGTTTTTATCAGTATTAAGTTGTTCCTGCTTTTCTTTGGGTCAGCAATATGTTGTTTTTCTCCCAAGTCGGGATAGTTATAAATTAGCTTTATGCTATTTTGTTTCATGCTAGGGCTAGGTGCCAATGACCTATTTGTATCAGATATATGGGGCTTCCATGTATCTAACACTTCTATTCCTTTAATACACCTATCCATTATTCAAAAAAAAAAGAAATCTTTTAAAATTTTGGCTATAAACTTCATTGTATCATAACTTGGCTAGGATGATCCGTTTTAACGTTCTTTTTATCAATCTTCTTGGGTTTCCATAACCTTTTATGGTATACGTTTCATGGGCTGGTTTGACCATTTCAAAAAGTAAACCCTAGCAAGGCGTTAAGAAGCTTTAAGGTTTCTATTTTGTGATATTAGTGAATATTATGATTCAAATCAATAATCCAAATATTTCTAAAATCTTTAATATAATTGGAGTGTCTCAAAATTTTCCAGGATTTATTGACTCATAAATCTTTTTATTAAATCATAAGATTATTATAACTTAGTATTTAATAGTATTATTTGAGTATTTAATAGAAGAAATCCCTAAATTAATTTATGGAGGTATTTCAGCATACCCCCTTAAAAGAAACTTCGACTCGAAGTTTAAACAACTAATAGTTACTCACACCGCTTCGGGTGTGCTGGCATCTCTCCATCCCCATACTACAAAAACAACAGGGCATAATCTGGATGAGGTGACGAAGAAGAAGATTATGATCTTACCCCCCCCCCCCTTAAAAGAAAACTTCGTCCCGAAGTTAAGTTTGTCTACAACTACTACACCTCTTCAGGTGGTGCGGGTAAACTAAATATCATGTTGTATCCCAGTTCTAAAATGTATGTCAAACAATCAAACCCACTCAAGGTTGTTCCCAATAACAATTCCAAACCACAATTTCCATTTCATCATTCCCCACCTAAATAAGGATCCATTCCCCCTCAAGATCAACCATAAACCAAACCAAAATGTTATAATTAGCATCCAATTGATGCCAGAGGTCAGTGACATGAACTACCACTCAGATAACATTATCCAACAAGATTTTTCAAAAAACCAATCACAACAATATGCATGGAACATACTAGACTTCCAAACTTTGTTTTTGTTTCCTTTAATACTTAGTTTATTTCAAATACCATATCAACGAATCCACACCTTATTATCAGCTTTGTTGTAAATGTTATTGCACTATTGATATTATCTATGATCGTTATATATCTGTATCTTCTTATTGTTATGTGTTTGATTTTATTGGTTGTTATAAAATTTTATGTTATGGTTCTTACTATTCATTTTATGATTGGTACGAATGATATGTCCATTATATGTTCATTTATGTTATATGCTTATTTATGAGGGTCGGTACCCCCTAAAAAATAGGGTACGACCCATACCCATCTCGTAATAATGAAGCGGATTTAAACTCATTTTAAGGGGCAAAACATTTTACGTATCTATGGAGATTCGTCCTTCAAGGATGCAGTTCATGTCTGGTAACCCCTACGCTAATCCTGATTACTGTACAAAATATTACCTTCGCAGCGGATATACATACACAGTGGCAGGTTACAATGCCATTAGTCACCCACATACCACAAGGCAAGCACACCACTAGTTACATACTATCGGTCTGATGACGTGAACATAACCGAGTCCACTACAAATACATTACTTTTCATTGCATACCCAAATCATAATTCAAATACAACTCCAATACAATACTATTACGAGTCTACTACAATCCTCCAATTACCGATACAATGTGGACTTCCAATTTCGCATTACAACAATATAAGTCCTATTACTCAACTACCCATGCTTATACAGCCCCGTCTACACTCTGAACGGCGGTGGCTTCGAAGTACCTGTAAATAAAACAGCGCCCCTAGGGGCTCAGCAAAATTGTTGCATATGAAATTCACATACCCCGCGTGCTAACCGAGGTACGCCGACTACTTTGGGTCGGATATACATGGAGTCGTTTACATGCATAGCATACATACTAATACTACGACAATACAATCATCAATACTTACATACATAACAAGGTTCAATACTTACTAGGGAAGACAAACTTGTCAGTCAACCGTTCATGTAGTTATTCGTTCATCCGGTTTAAACAGATGCCTCTTTCTCTCGCTCGGGTTCATAAGGCTTACACAAGCTTAATCTTACGTACTTGTTGCTCGACTCAGACTACAATCATTACCTTACTCACTATTACTCGTGCTTGCTCAATACTCATTACTTTACTAATTACTTACTCATCACTCTACCCATGATCACTCATACTACACATTACTCAATACTCGGTACCACACGCGTACTTACCTTACTCAATACTCTTTACTTATCGTAACTTACTCCTTACTCAATACTCATTACTTTACTCATACATACGCAATACTCAATACTCATACTTTGGCCTCCGGGCGGAGTCATACAAGACTCGCCATGGGCTACAAATACAAAGGGCTATACACTTAGCTCTCAAATACTCAAATGTCCGTTTACCGGACTACTCAAATTCCCACCTCTCTCTCGGAGCACCTTACATCTCATGGATAGCCTAGAAGTATCTCTCTCGAACCTCCCTAGCTTAGGGAATTACCATCGTCTAGTATTCTCAGATTAAGGGTTTCCCCAACGTATTGAATACTCTAATTTTCGGGGACATACATTAGTCGGGTTCTCAGTGGGTCGACTAATTTTCTAAGGGGTTTCGAGATCCTCATCATTCTTTACTACTCACATGGTTCACGTCTTGACCATCATCAATTCTTATCAGAGGCTACTTATTATACTTCACTATTATTATTTATGGAATATTCATTTCGGTTCTCTGACCGTTATCGGAAGGTTACTAGTCCCGTACACTCTATCACATTCTAGTGAGTTCGTTGGTTTGCGGTATCGTTTCTTGGTTCATTAGTTTAGTGCATTTCTACATTTCCGTTAATTCACAAACATGATCTCTTACTACGAGTCACCACACAACAAGACTCATCTAGGCGTTGGTCTACGCACTAAGTTAAGCACTCAATCATTCAAGAAGGGTTAGCTTATACAACATACAACAAGACATACAATGAAAGGCAATAAACCGTTTCATGCTTTAATCTTGTTAGCCGGCATACAGCACACAAATCAACGTAAACTCGGTTAGATGGGGCATGAGAAATCATACCTTCACCGGGTTAGCTTTACCGTGTGTTCCTTGTTCTTTGGTTCACACTTGTTCCACTGATAATGTTTCAAACATTGCTTAATACTATGTTCATATGGTATGTAAATAATTACTAGTCCCGTACTTACCCCGTGGATCCCGTTAACTTAATTTACTCAAGTGTTCTTAGGTTTATAATTCTTTATTACTCACTCAATGATCTTACCAATGTCATCTTGTGCATTTACATGTATACACATATACTACATACTTGCGTTTACTTTCCATTCATTTTTTTTTGTAGGTCCGACGCCCAAGTATGACCCGGGACCGACCATACTCCCGGGTGGTGCGAAGTCAGAAAGAAATCAACTTGGAAACCAGCTCGACCGACCCAGTCCGACCCATTCATTTGGGTCGGTCGAAGAAGTCAGTGAGTTCCCGGTTACAAATTTCACGTACGACCGACCCACGATCGACCCGTTCATCTGGGTCGGTCGAAGTCAGAAACTTCGACTTCAGAGATCCTTGCCCGACCGACCCATGACCGACTCACCGTCGGGTCGGTCGAAGTCAGAAAGTTCGCTCCAGTGATTTTTAGCCCGACCGACCACGACCGATCAAACCTGTGGTTGGTCGAGATCAGATTGCCCATTCAACTGTTTCACTCCTTTCGTCTTACCATTATCATAATCCTTTCCCATGTTACTAACATGTTTACCCACCTTAAAACACTATTAATCTGCTCTAAACCTCCCCACATCATTACTCAAATTCTTTACTCAAATCCTTGCTCACTTTCTACAACCTCAATACTCATTTTACTTTTGCACTTGGATTTCTACACTTCTCTTTGCACTTTGCACTTTGTCCTAAACTCCTTTTACCATTCCAATTCATTCATAGCTAATTGCACTATCCACACCCAAGTCCAATTCTCATTTTCTTGGTCTTGTACACTAGTTCTCCCTAGTTTTTCCAATAATTTAAACTCCTTGCTACAGATTTTTACACACTTTATTATATCCTTTAACTACCATTCCATGGTTACTAAACATCTCTACTCAAACCCAATACACACCTGGTTTCCCATTCACCAAGTCATCCAAAAATATTATTTCCTACTAAAATTTTTCCATAGTTTGCCTATAAATCTAACTTATCCACATTCATCCATTCTACAAAAATCATTCCTAAACTAGCCACACCCATACAAGGGTCCTACCGCAATCAAAGCAATCATAATGCACCAAAATCTCATCAAATAATAATACCAGTAACATACTCAAAGTATTGGCTCTAAGGCCTTCAATCCAAACATTAATTCACAAATACTCAAATTCCACCACTATATTCTAATAATATATTTTGGGTTCATTCTTAGTTTACCATTCTCAACATTTCTAACGCATTACAATAGCATTAAGAGGGTTTCTTACCTTAAATCCTTTCTTTAGTTCTTCTTTGCTCTCTCCTTTCTTTTTCGGTCAAGTTGGGCAATGGAGTTGCCAAACTCCATCCCACACCCACATTACACCAAAAAGAATACAATTAATTACTCAACCCTTAGAGTTTTACTAATTCAAAGAAAGGCTTAGAACACACAAGTTTGGGTTTACCTTTTTGAAATTTTTAAGAGGGTTTTAACCTTGATTCAAGAAGGTGATCCCACCACCATGGGAAGGTTGGATTGAGCTCAAAAGAGAGAGAAAATAGGATCCTTTAGAGGCTAAACATTGGCCACAATACGAAATAGAGGAAAACATGAGTTTTTCATGGAAATTTTTACCTTAATGGAGAGAGGAGATCCAAGCTCCAAGAAAATGCCATTTTCTTCATGACATGGAGTATATACTTGGTGGTCAACTTCACATTTTGAAATTTCGAAAAGAGGAAAGTGAGCCCTTGGTGAGAGGAACACAAATAGTGTTTTGTTTTTAATTTGGAGCATTTATGTGGCTTGAGCAAGAGGATGAAGAGAGGTGCCATGGGGAGCTCTTTGGAGCTTCAAAATCGGCTGAGAGGAGCAGGAAGGAGGGAGTGCTCACGGTGGGAAAAATAAAGAATAGGAGAGCGAGAGAGAAGGAACAGTAAGGAAAGAGAGTATTTTTTTTACTTTTTGTACTTTATCCCACTTTGCTTTTTTGACTATGTTAGTAGCTATTAGTCATGTGAGAGGGCTGCTTTATGAATTAAAACCATTTCCCCTATGTAAACAAGAGCTGGAGCGTTTTTCGTCTTTTACAGAAAACGCTGTTACTTTGCCCGGTTTTAGCACTCTCACTAACGGGGGCCCGTTTCTGGAATTTCCCGTTTCTTTAATTTAATGACTTTATAGCTTCATTAATGTTATATATAGTTATTAATGAACTATGATTTTCATGGGTTGTTTGACACCAAAGTCACGTTTT
>JAIOTZ010000951.1:0-41820 GCA_023374045.1 Limonium bicolor
CACTACATATTCACAAGTAAGCATGATAACTCCGATTCGTGCATTTATCTTGTTTGGTGATCAATTAGCACACAACACACAATCAGAGTAACCAAGGTAGCATACGGGGCATGAGAAATTCATACCGTTCACCGTGTACTTGTGTCCCAACGTTCCTCCGGTGTTCACAAATCAAATCCTATGATATACATACAATCGAATGATTAATCTAACTATCATTAACTTAACTCGATTACTCTTACGTTTCCTAATTCATACTTACTAAGTCTTCACAATTCTTGCATTTATATTTTGTTTACTTACGTTAAGTTTGTTTCTTTACTTAACCATGGTGTTCTCATGTATATATGTACATATGTATATGTGGTATACATATATATATACACACTTATTATAGTTATATTTTTTTTTTTTTTTGTAAGTTATGGGTCGTCCGACCCACTGTCCGACCCAAGCCCTGGGTCGGTCCATCCCAGTAAGTTTCAGTCCCGTTGTCCAAGCTCCGACCGACCCACCGTCCGACCTACTTATGGGTCGGTCGAAGTCAGAAACTTCGACAACAGGGAATTTTGTCCGTCCGACCCACGCCGACTCCGGCCCCTGGGTCGGTCCGTTTCAGATTGTTTACTTCCCGCTACTTAAGCCCGACCGACCCACCGACGATCCAGTCTCTGGGTCGGTCGGTAGCAGAATATGCTACAGACCTTATTTTTTCAATTTTCTTTCTTATCCATTTCTCCCCGATTCCTAATACATCCTAACATGTTTTAATACTAATTAAACACTCTAAATCATGTTATTTCATTCCTTAACTCATACACCATTCCTATACTAACTTATACACATAATTCTCCAAGTATCAATTCAAACACTTACATTGTTTTCTTTCTTAATGCATTTTGCTACAGATTTTACTCTAACACTCCCCATCTATAGCTCCCTCTTCTAATGTCATTTCTAACACTCCTAATGCATACAATACATTAACTATCTCTCCCAATTTACCCTCTAACTATCTCCATCAAAATCTGTTACAACATATACTTTTCACCTAGTTCTAGAATTAAGATTCTAACCCTAGGTAAATTTCGCCATTGTCTCCCCTATATTTTTACACTCTCACCACATTGTTTCACTCATATATGATCATACCACCTATTTATCACCAATATAAATATACCCCATCTCTCATACAAAAAAATACCACACTAAACAACATTAAATTCCTACACTCAAACATTGATTCCCATCTATGTTTTAACAAGTTTTACAAATCTTTAAAGGTTTAAAACACTTGTTTTCTTACTCATTGCACTACCACTACACTACCATTTTACAATACTCATTTTCAACTTCTAAAATCTGTTACATACATGTATATACAACTACACAAGTGAGCACAATTACCTTGTTTCTCTTCTAGTTTCTTTTCTTCTTCCTGCTCTTCTTTATTCCTTTCTTTCCTCTCTCTCCACCGGTTTACAGCACTTCACAATCTAAAACTACAACATACACCATTTTAATACACTAACCCTTAACCATTCTTTAAAAGCTTAATGTAGGTTTTAGGGTTTAGAAATTCCATTACCTTGCAAGGGTATATGTAATGGTTGGAACAGCTCAAGAACAGATTTCTCACCCTCCAAGAGTGCCAAAATCGGCTAGAGTACAAAGGAGCAAACAAGAGTTTAGCTTCAAATTTCGTTTTGCCCATAAGGCTAGAAAAACAATGAGGTTTCAAGAAGATTTTTACCTCAAAATAACAAGGAGAAGAAGGTGGTTCTAGTGGTAGTCTTGAAGCTTCAAATGCCCCACACCCATGGAGATGAAAGTTGCTATTTTTGAATTTTGAAAGGAGGGAAATACTCTCCTTGAGAGGAACACAATGGTAATTTTTATAATTTTTGGAGGAGATTTAAGGTAGTAACAAGAGGAGAGAAGATAGAGTTTTTGTGAGTTTGCTATTTCTCCATTGTTGCCGGTTGAGGAAGAATAGAAATAGAGGGAGAAGGTGTGTGTGTACGTGAGTGAGAGAATAGAATAGAGGAGAGAGAGTGGTGAGTGGGGTAAGTAGATAAAGTGGTTTACTTTATTACTTTTGTTGTTTTGTAAATAAGAAGGAAAGTGAGTGTGTGATAGAGGGAGATGGGATCGGCTGGCCAGCCCACACACACAAACTTTACATTTTTATTTCACTAGTGGACACACAAGTTTTGGTTATTATATGTTTCTACACCACAACTTCCCGTTTTTGACAGTTTTTACTAATTCTCGTTTATTGATTTTATTGGTTCTAAAGTTCCACTAATATTTATTAATGATTATTTAGTTGATCAAAATTGCTACAAGTCTATTGACCCGCTTAAAGTCACGTTTTCCCGGTTTCCTCGAAAAACGTGCTTTAAGGTTCGTTAGCGTTTTTAAACTGTTTTAAGGATCCGTTTTCTTTGGGATTTGTTCCCTCATAATTGTTTACATTTAATTAAGCTTCTAATTTACTTATTAGCCTAATTAATCACTATTTTTAATTACGGGGTATTTCAATCTACCCCCTTAAGAAACTTTGCCCTCAAAGTTGCTCAAGGTTAATAGTTTAATATCTCTACTCATTAGGCAAACCAATTGCCGTAAGTGTCTTACTACCACCTATGAGGTGTTTACTTCTTCCACATTGCAAACATACACAATTCCACACAATACGAATTCACATACACCATACACCATTTCCATACACATCATATCCACATTACACAATACCTCACTGCAATTCACAATACACATTACACAAATACATTATACATCGTACATACAACATCCATACACTAGACATTACACATACATACATTCACATACCAAATTCACTTGCACTACATGTGCCATACAAAAATCTATTAGAATACCTACACACTATGCAATGCTCACCCCAAAGCAATGCAAAAGCAAAAGGCTCTACCCCCCTTAAAAAGGGTACGCCTCATACCCGTATTACTAAATGCTAGACTATCTAGTCTATGAATAACGTGGGTACTTCTCCTCCATGGCATCTTCCAACCCCATGTCGCTTCTTCGACATCATGGTTTGACCATAGGACCTTCACCATTCGTATAGACTTATGGCGAGTGTCTCTGGTCTTCCTATCAAGGATTCTCACAGGAGTTTCACGTATTTCATTGTCGGCTCAATGGAAAGTCTCTCGGGGTCTAAGACATGAGAAGGATCAGCAATATACTTCTTGAGTTGTGACACATGAAATACATCATGGACACGCCCCAAGTCCTCAGGTAATGCTAACCTGTAGGCTACGGATCCAACTCTTTTGGTGATAGTGTACGGCCCTACAAACTTTGGGCTTAGCTTGCCCTTCTGACCAAAACGGAATACGCCCTTGATGAGTGTCCAAATGAGCATGTTTTATAGGTGTATTTCATATAAATATTAGCACTTTTTCTTGCTCATTTCTCCACTTCGGTTAGTTTTCCTCTAGTTTATGTTTTATTGTTTATCTTACAAAATTATTGGTTTAACATGAGGAAAACCAAGCCGGGAGTAAAGTAGACGAGAAGACGAACGCATAGACGCAAACAGCTCAGAAAACGGAGTCCAACGAAGAATCTAGAGCCGGTCAAAGTTTGAAGGAAAATAGGTCACGAGCACATTGTGTCCGCATGGGCAACCGCCTACAGCAAGGCGGACACCACCAAGCACAACCGCCTACCTATTGGGCTGTACTCATGGCGGACAGACCAAGGGCAACCGCCCCATTCTCAGGCGGACATGATAGGCGGACACACACATTGTCGCGGATAAAACTTGTGTCCGCATGCTTAGGAGGCGGACGCGCCAATGAGGACACAGCGCGGACGTGAATGAAAATCGCGCGCGACCAGTTTTCTTCATCGCCCGTCGTCGTCTCCAACTTGCTTCGCCATATCTATCTACTCCGCACCGCCTACCATATTTCCCTCACGGTCTCGAGCTCCTGTCCCCTGCAATTAATGCTTCAATCAATGAAGCATCATCAACTACAATATCTACGAAGACTACCTCTTCATTTCTTCTATAAATACCCATTCCCTACAACCTTGTACGAGTGCACGGAGAAAACCTGAAAATCACTCACACTCACCTCATCTCATTCTCTTCCAGTAAATCACTCCCTATATCATTTCACTCCATTAATCTCTAATTCACCCACTTCACTTACAAAACCTACGTACATGTTCCACTCTCACTCTCATTTCTCCATTCACTAATCACGTCTCCGTGCTGTTATTACGTCCAACCTCTGTCTGATTTATTACCAGTTAATATGTCTGGCTAAGGAGGATTTGCTCCGGGCAAGGTTTTTATTATGGTTTGTTTAATTATGTAATCAATATTTCTACCGGTTAAATAAATACAGTTTGTTACGCTTAAAGGTTTCTCTCACCATTTTAATAAATTACATGAATTTATTAAAATGCTTTCCTAAGTCTATTTTGATCAGACCAGGTGATAAATAGACAGGTTATTTAAGCCGTAAATCTGGAGAAAACTTATTATGATTTAATAAGTTAGTATTTACAGATGCAATTATAATTCCTCGAATTTAACGTCCGTTTACATAGTATTGCTCGAACCTTGATTAGACCGAGCATTTTCTGGTAAACGAGTTCTTAAGGGTCTATGACTTAGTCCTTAGGATAATAACAGGAATTTTTCCAAACTAATATTTAAACCGGTAGAGATAGCATAATTAATCAGATTATATAAAACCTGAACCCGGAGTTCCATTTAATTCATCTGCACTCAGTAATTTAATCTGCTATTTTAATTCTCTAAAAACAAGTCAATTAACTTCCCCCTTTTGTGACAAGCTTAGGAACTATTTTAGCTCGCTATAAGTCCCACGGTTTGACCCCGGCCGCTTCTGTCTTCTTACTACTACGACCGGGTTTTAATTTGCAGCCCGACGGATATTTTGAGTATTAATTTCTTTCTTTTATCAATTTCACCTGTGCTAATAACTCACGATAAATCCATTCTGCAAAATGGCGCCGTTGCCGGGGACTTGATTTAATCTAGTCCCTAAGCCCCGGTTAATTCACCTGTTTATTATAATAATCTGTTAACTACTAATAATTAAAAAAAACTGTTAATCCAATTTCGGACATATAACCTCGGACATTTGACTTGGACATGGACTTCGACTTCGGACATCTAACTAACATCTTATATTATTGTTATTTCCATTGTCATTTCTTTCCATTGTCATTTCATTCCATTGTCCTTAACTACTAACTTAAAATTTCCTGTCATTTCGTTCCATTGTCATTTCGTTCCATTGTCTTTCAATTTCTGTCTTTCCATTGTCCCTAACTACTAACTTAAAATTTCTGTCACTAATTCCTAACATTTTATTATTCTAACGCATAACCAGTTCTTTTCTCTGTTTTGAGTGGTGATGCCTTTTACCAGGTCACAGCTCCCAGAAAATAATAATCACACGGTTGGTAATCCAGAGATCGAGAGAACCTTTCGCTACCTTAGGCAGAGACGTACTCAACAGAACATTACCACCACAGTGATAGATTCTGACCCGGAAGCTAACATGGCAGCTACACCAGCAACGGTTCGAAATATCAACAGGCCGTCTAACCAAGGACAGCCCTGCTATCATCCTTCCTCACCTCAGCCCATCCGAATACGATGAGTGGCAGAAACTGAAGCCATATCATCAATCGATGTGTGAAGGAGTTGGGCATGTTTGATGGCACCAGTCCAGACGAAGCCCTGTTACATGTTACAAAATTCTTACAACATGCCAATAGCCTTACTGCAACCGACGCAGTACTTCAATATGCAAGATTGTCTTATTCCCACACAGCCTGACGGGAAACGCGAGCAAGTGGTATCATAGCTTAACACCGAGTACCATTGGTACCTGGGACGACATGGCCACCAAGTTCTACAAATTCCTACCTCCGAGCCGAACTTTGGAGATGATTGCTGAAATTTATAATTTCAAGCAACCAGGGTCGGAGAATTTTGTGAAACTTGGGACCGTTTCAAAGGTCTACTACTCACTTGTCCTCACCACGGTCTGACGAAGAACAAGTATCACAATTGTTCTACAAGGGCTCGGTCCGTGCAGAACAATGGTGTTATCTTCGTTAGGGGCTGACGTTCTGAAAAAGCCGGGAGCACAATTTCTGAACAGCATGGAGTCTCTCTGTGAGGAAATTAGAGACTGGGCCTCCGGTGGATCAAGGAGCGGTACTCCAGGATTATATCATGTTGGGGAAAGTGATAACAAGTTCGATCAATTAATGAAAAGCCATGAGCAACTCATGGAAAGCAATGCTCAGCAGCAACAAAAGTGAGCACTCTACAGAAAGTGGTCGAACAGATGGCTATGAATTCCTTCCCTCAGCAAGCTAAGTCGATGATTTCCCGACCACCTACTACCCCTCCAGGCTATGCTCCTCAATCCAACCACTCCAACAATTCTTGTACGCAATGTTGCGGGCCTCATGATTACGATCAATGCCCCCAACTACAAGAAATGAAAGCAGCGGAGGAAGCAAACTACATCACCAACAATTCAGGATACAGACAACCATGGCAACGTAACATGCAATCCAACCTTAGCTACTCAAACACCGGAAATATCCAGAACCCACATACCCTACAAACATCCCAAAATTACAGACCTCAATCCAATTTCCAAGGAGGCCAAGGCAATATCAACAACAGCCTTACGGCAATGAAGCTTCATCGAGTCGACCAACTCCACCTCCTTCGAATCCTGAGTCTGATATGTCTCAGATGCAGGAGATGTTTAAGGCGATGATGGGTAAATCACGAGATACGCAAGAAGAGGTCGCAGCTCTGCGCAAAGACCAAAAAGCCTTGCAATCTCAGATCCAACAGTTACTCACTCAACAAAGACCACCTGGTCAATTCCCTTCACAGACTAATCCCAATCCGAAGGAACAAGCAAATTCAGTCCTTATAGACGATGGCACATTACAATCAACAAACTTGTGTGCAGTCTCTTTAAGGAGTGGAAGGGAACTTGCCACCAGCAAAGGAAAAAAAAGAAAATCTTGAAGATTCCTATATCAATGTTGATGAAACCACCAAACCAACTTCACCTCCCTCAGAAATTCAAATTCCTACTCCTGTTACTCCACCTCCATCTCGAATTACCATCGACATCCCAACCTCCACTCATAAAAACAATGAACTCCCATTTCCGAACAGAATGAAAAAGAAACATCTTGACGAGCAGTTCTCCAAGTTCTTGAGTATTTTCAAGAAACTGACCCTCGACATACCTCTCGATGCTTACAAGAGATGCCTAACTACGCAAAATTCCTCAAGGATCTCTTGACAAAAAGAAAAAGAAATCTGGAAAAGAGACAGTGCACCTGACAGAGGAGTGCTCTGCAGCCCTTCTTCGAGCACTTCCCCCCAAACAAACAGATCCGGGAAATCCCGTGATCCCGTGCTTTATAGGGGTGGACTGTGGAAGTGGTCTATGCGACCTAGGAGCCAGCATAATATCATGCCATACCCACCTTCTTGAAAGTTAAAGGAGGAGAAATGCAACCGGTTCCTTTCAAACTCCAACTAGCAGACAGATCAGAGATCAAGCCCATGGGCATAGTCCGGGATCTGGTAGTTGGAGTGTCTCGCTTCATCTTTCCAGCTGATTTCGTCATTCTAGAAATGGATGACGATGAGGTTCCCCTGATTCTAGGTCGACCGTTTCTGAGTACCGCCAAAGCCATCATTGACGTCCATGATGGAAAAATCACTCTTCGGTACGAAGATGAGACGATTGAATTCGACATGCAGAAAATGAAGAAAAGCTCAAACTTTTCTCCTCATGCTAAGACGTGGGATTCACAGATGACGAGGAGGAGGAAGGCGATTTTGCTACAGAGAGGACACGTATTTTCCATCTTCCATCCAGGAAGCTGAAACTGAACCGCTAGAGCGAGTATTATTTACTCTCTAGAAGAAAAGATGGAGGATCCAGAAGTTAACGCCATGCTGGCGTACGTAGAAAAAGGAAGGGCTGGTTATCAATCGTTCCGGCCACCAATCGAAGAACTCGACAGAAAACCTCAAAAATCAATTCCATCAGTAGAACAACCACGAACTCGAGCTTAAAGAAATACCCTCTAACCTCAAGTATGCTTTCCTAGCTGAAAATGACCATTTGCCTGTCATTATTTCCTCTTCTCTGAATTCCGGGAGGAAACGAAGTTACTTGAGGTATTAAAAAGCACAAGACAGCAATCGGGTGGACTATCGCTGATATCAAAGGAATTGATCCCTCCTATTGCACGCACCATATTTACATGGAGGAAAACTTCAAGCCTATCCGACAACCTCAACGCCGGCTAAACCCTAACCTCAAGGAGGTAGTTCGAAAGGAGGTTCTGAAACTCCTTGACGCAGACATCATTATCCAATTTCTGACAGTCCATGGGTCAGTCCTGTTCAAGTTGTCCCTAAGAAGGGGGGCATCGAAGCTGTTATTAATGAAAAGGGAGAGACTATCCCTCAAAGAAAGATCACAGGATGGCGCATGTGTATTGACTATCGGCGTTTGAACTTGGCCACCAGGAAGGATCATTTCCCTCTCCCCTTTCGACCAGATGTTGGAACGACTAGCAGGGCAAGAGTACTACTGTTTTCTAGATGGGTTCTCGGGTTATTTTCAAATACCAATCGCACCTGAGGACCAGGACAAGACAACCTTCACTTGTCCTTACGGTACCTTTGCATACCGACGAATGCCTTTCGGTCTATGCAACGCCCCTGCTACCTTCCAGAGATGTATGCAAGCAATATTTGCTGACTTCATCGAGCAGAGCATAGAAGTCTTTATGGACGACTTCTCAGTCGGCTCTAGTTTTCGACAAATGCTTGGCACAACTAGATTTGATCCTGAGACGGTGAGGATACGAATCTCGTTTTAAACTGGGAGAAGTGTCATTTATGGTCAAGGACGGGATCGTCCTTGGACATAAAATATCAGCAAAAGGGATAGAGGTGGATAAAGCCAAGGTAGAGGTTATCGAGAAGTTACCAGCACCAACTACAGTTCGAGATATACGAGCATTTCTAGGGCATGCAGGATTTTATCGGCGGTTTATTCAGGACTTCTCCAAAATCAGCAAACCATTGACCGACCTGCTACAGAAAGATGCCCCGTTTCATTTTGATGAAAGTGTTCAGCTGCTTTCCAAACTAACACAAAAATTGGTGTCAGCACCTGTGGTCATACCACCTGATTGGTCTCTTCCTTTTGAGATCATGTGTGACGCAAGTGACTATGCCGTGGGGGCAGCTCTTGCCAAAAAAGAGAAAATCTTGAGAGTGATCGCTATGCTAGCAGAACACTGAACGACGCGCAAAAAACTATACGACCACCGAAAAAGAACTTTGGCTATAGTTTTCTCCCTCGATAAGTTCAGATCTTACTTATGGGGAAGCAAAGTCATCGTGCATACAGACCACTCCGCTCTCAAATACTTATTCAAAACAAGAAGCCAAGCCTCGCTTATTGCGCTGGATTCTTCTACTTCAAGAGTTTGACATCGAAGTCAAAGATAAGAGCGGGAAACTGAATGTCGTCGCTGACCATCTCTCTAGGTTGGTGACTCCTACGGATAGTGTGCCCATCAACGAATTCTTCCCCGACGAGACTGTCTTCTCCATCACCAAAGTACAGGAGCCATGGTACGCAGACCTGGCCAATTATTTAGTCTCAGGAACAGTACCCTACGATTTCCTACTCCCAGAAGAAGAAATTTCTTTCTGACTCAAGGCATTATTTCTGGGAGGACCCGTACTTGTTCCGAGTTAGTGCTGATGGGTTGATTCGACGATGTCTCCCGGAAGAAGAGGTTTCAAGCGTCATTCACTTTTGTCATTCTCGGGAAGCCGGAGGTCACCATGGACCCACGAGGACCGCTGCTAAGATCCTGGCCTCAGGTTTTTATTGGCCAACCCTTCATAAAGATGTGTACCAATTCTGCAGACAATGTGATAATTGTCAGAAAATGGGTAACACATCCAGGAGACATGAGATGCCGCAACAAGGGATACTAGAAGTAGAGCTCTTTGATTGTTGGGGCATGATTTCATGGGACCGTTCCCTTCCTCGCAGGGCCACGAATATGTTCTAGTGGCAGTTGATTATGTGTCAAAGTGGG
The DNA here is from genome assembly GCA_023374045.1 of Limonium bicolor. Classification (NCBI taxonomy): domain Eukaryota; kingdom Viridiplantae; phylum Streptophyta; class Magnoliopsida; order Caryophyllales; family Plumbaginaceae; genus Limonium; species Limonium bicolor. Next base: position 10,216 of record JAIOTZ010000951.1, read on the forward strand.
TGGAAGCTATACCTGTCATCATGCCGATGCAAAGACAGTAACCAGGTTCCTCAAAAAGCACATCTTTACCCGTTTCGGCGTGCCCAGAATTATTTTAGTGATGGAGGAACTCACTTCTGCAACCGTTTATTCGAAGCACTTATGGTTAATACGGGGTACGTCACAAGGTAGCTTTACCTTATCACCCCCAGACAAACGGTCAAGCAGAAGTTTCCAACCGAGAGTTAAAATGGATCCTTCAGAAGACGGTTAACTCATCAGAAGGATTGGGCACTTAAACTGGATGATGCGCTTTGGGCTTACCGCACTGCATTCAAGACTCCCATCGGGATGTCTCCTTTTAAGCTGGTCTATGGAAAAGCATGCCACCTTCCTGTAGAGATGGAGCATAAAGCATATTGGGCAATCAAGCCCTAAACTTTGACATGACTTCTGCAGGAGAGAAGAGGAAATTCCAACTTCCGAATTAGAAGAGCTGCGAGATCAGGCTTACCAGAATGCTAAGATCTATAAAGAGCGCACCAAAAAGTTCCACGACAGGATGATCCTCAAGAAGGATTCGAAATTGGTGATTGGGTTCTCTTATATAACTCGATTAAGGATTTTCCCTGGGAAGCTCAAGTCACATTGGGCCGGCCCTTTCAAATTGTTAGTGTGACCCCGTACGGTGCCTTTGAACTCCAGAACAAACAAGGCGAAACTTTCAAGGTCAACGGGGCACGTCTTAAAAGGTATAATTCTCATTCCAATATTTCAACTGACCTATCTGCTACTTATTTTGTCCAAGAACAGGGACTTCGCCCTCAAATCTTCTCCAAACTAAAACTTGGTCAAATACGTCTAGCTAGAGACGTTAAACCCGGGCAGCTCGGTGGGAGGCAACCCACTATATCTTTTATCTTTCCTTTAATTTAATGTTTTTTTTTTTGTACTATATTTCCCTTTTATTTGTTATAATAAAATGCAGGCTTCACTTGAGTTCTTCTCGCTGTGTAGAATATTCTTTACAGGTTAATTCATGACATTCCACAGCAACACTCAAGTGTGGGGGAGCTCTACACACTCTACGAAATCTGGGGAGTACACTCTTTCCTTTACTAATTGCATGCCCTATTTTTTTTTCATCTACGCAATGAGGGCATTGCTTAAGCTTAAGTGTGGGGGAAGAGCCTTTTCAGGTCATTTTATGCTTAAATTGTTAATCTCTCTGCTTATCTTCTGCTTACCTGCATTTGTTCAAAAATTGAATTATGTACCCTGCTAATGTAGGTTGTTCTCTTTAAAAACAAATACTATTATGAATTGTGGGATAAAGGGTACAAAAAAAATTTTCATTTGATTACTTTTGAGGAGCATTTTATATGCGGTGTGACCAAATAATCTGCAAATGGTTGGATTTTATTGCTCAGGGTTTCTTTCTGTCTTCTCTCTTAGGGATTGCTAAGGGGTTTCTCTGTTAAAAAAAAAAGAATACAAAAAAGGGACTTTCGAGACACCATTGGTAACCAACAAAAGAGAGTTGAGTGTTCTTGAATACAAAGGCAATGCCTATATTTTTCTCTCTATGCAAAAGTGAAGCAAATGCATAAATCTTTTCTTCCTTTTTTTTCTCCTCAATGCCCATTCTTGAGAGAAGTTGGCCATGGTAAAAGTTCTCGGAGTCACCTAAACAAAAGAAACATTGAAGTACCTTAGATCATACCCCGAAACTCTATATTTTGTTTTACCCTGAGCACACCTATGCCACCAGCAGATAATTTTTCACACTCCTCAATAAGTTTAAGATCATGAACTATTGACTTTTTTATCCTACCCTTCATAATAATATTGTTAGTATTGAGCATTTCCTACTTGCTTAGGTACATGGTTTTACTTGAGGACAAGCAAAAAGATAAGTGGGGGGTGTGATAAGTGTCCAAATGAGCATGTTTTATAGGTGTATTTCATATAATATTAGCACTTTTCTTGCTCATTTCTCCACTTCGGTTAGTTTTCCTCTAGTTTATGTTTTATTGTTTATCTCACAAAATTATTGGTTTAACATGAGGAAACCAAGCCGGGAGTGAAGTAGACGAAGAGACGAACGCATAGACGCAAACGGCTCAGAAAACGGAGTCCAAACGAAGAATCTAGAGCCGGTCAAAGTTCGAAGGAAAATAGGCACGAGCACATTGTGTCCGCATGGGCAACCGCCTACAGCAAGGCGGACACCACCAAGCACAACCGCCTACCTATTGGGCGGTACACAAGGCGGACAGACCATGGGCAACCGCCCCATCCTCAGGCGGACATGAGAGGCGGACACACACATGTCACGAATAGAACTTGTGTCCGCATGCTTAGGAGGCGGACGCCAATGAGGACACAGCGCGGACGTGAATGAAAATCGCGCTCGACCAGTTTTCTTCATCGCCCGTCGTCGTCTCCAACTTGCTTCGCCATATCTATCTACTCCGCACCGCCTACCATATTTCCCTCACGGTCTCGAGCTCCTGTCCCCTGCAATTAATGCTTCAATCAATGAAGCAATCAACTGCAAATATCTACGGAAGACTACTCTTCATTCTTCTATAAATACCCATTCCCTACAACCTTGTACGAGTGCACGGAGAAAACCTGAAAATCACTCACACTCACCTCATCTCATTCTCTTCCAGTAAAACACTCCCGTATATCATTTCACTCCATTAACTCTCTAATTCACCCACTTCACTTACAACAACCTACGTACATGTTCCACTCATTCTCTTCATTCTCCATTCACTAATCACGTCTCCGTGCCATTATTACGTCCAACCTCTGTCTGACTTATTACCAGTTAATGTGTCTGGCTAAGGAGGATTTGCTCCGGGCAAGGTTTTTAATTATGGTTGTTTAATTATGTAATCAATATTTCTACCGGTTAAAATAAATACAGTTGTTACGCTTAAAGGTTATCTCTCACCATTTTAATAAATTACATGAATTTATTAAAATGCCTTCCTAAGTCTATTTTGATCAGACCAGGTGATAAATAGACAGGTTAATTAAGCCGTAAATCTGGAGAAAACTTATTATGATTTAATAAGTTAGTATTTACAGATGCAATTATAATTCCTCGAATTTAACGTCCGTTTACATAGTATTGCTCGAACCTTGATTAGACCGAGCATTTTCTGGTAAACGAGTTCTTAAGGGTCTATGACTTAGTCCTTAGGATAATAACAGGAATTTTGCCAAACTAATATATTAAACCGGTAGAGATAGCATAATAATCACGAGATATAAAACCTGAACCCGGAGTTCCATTTAAATTCAACTGCACTCAGTAATTTAATCTGCTATTTTAATTCTCTAAAAACAAGTCAATTAACTCCCCCTTTTGTGACAAGCTTAGGAACTATTTTAGCTCGCTATAAGTCCCACGGTTGGACCCGGCCGCTCTATCTTCTGTACTACTATGACCGGGTTTTAATTGCAGCCCGACGGATATTTTGAGTATTAATTTCTTTTTATCAATTTCACCTGTGCTAATAACTCACGATAAATCCATTCTGCAGCCCTTCATAGGTGAACCGCTTGGACTTGTTCTAGATACTCCAGTCCTATGATGACCGCTTCGCTTGACTCATCCCAACACAAGGGTGTACGGCAGGGTCTACCGTATAGAGGCTTGGAAAGGTGACATCTTAATCGAAGCGTGATAGCTATTATTGTATAAAATTTGATAGATGAAGCTTATCTAACCAACTCCCTGAAAGTCTAAGGCACATGCCCGAAGCATGTCTCCAGTGTCTGGATGGTCCTTTCTGTCTGACCGTCGGTCTGAGGATGGAAGGCGGTACTCAATTTCAATTCTGTACCCAGCGCTTCCCGTGTAGCTCTCCAGTATCTCGAAAGAAATCTGGTGTCGCGGTCAGATACAATTGTTTTCAAGACTCCGTGATGTCTCATAATCTCCTTGTCGAATAGCTACGAGCTTCACTACCTTCCAGGTGTCCTTCATCGGTATGAATCTGGCAACCTTGGTAAGGCGATCGACTACAACCCAGATCATGTTGAGTCCTCCCCTGGCAGGTGGGAGTCCTACAACAAAATCCATGGAAATATCATGAAATTTCCACTCCGGAACTGGCATTGATGTACCATTCTGCCCGGTCTACGATGTTCAAACTTTACTTTCTGGCATGTTAAGCATCTCAATACATACTCTGTCACATCTGATTTCATTCCTGACGACCAGAAGTACCTCTTCATGTCTTTATACATCTTGGAGGCTCCTGGATGGACTGACAACGTGGAACTGTGTGACTCTCGCAGGATGCGATCCCTTAGCTCAGCATTGCTTTGGGGAACGCATGTCTGCCATTCAATCAAATCAACCCATCTCATGCAGCTTGAGTCATACTTCTTCTTCTCAAAGTACCATTTTCTATCTTTTGTCTAATTTCGTTAGGTAAGGGTCGCTCAACTGAGCGTCTCGCACCTCATCACCAAGCTAGAAGAAGCGAGTAGCGAATGGGAGCGAATGTGCTTGACGACTCAGGGCGTCGGCTACAATGTTTGCCTTCCCTTCCTTATACTGTAGGTCGATGTCGTAGTCTGAAGAAACTCCATCCACCTTCTCTGTCGCAAGTTCAATTCTTTCTGTGTGAATCATATTGTAAACTCTTATGGTCGGAGTAGATGGTGAGTTACCCCTATAGAGATAGTGTCGCCATATCTTCAAAGCGAAGACAATGGCTCCTAACTCTAAGTCTGTCGGGTAATTCTCCTCATGCTTTTTCAGCTGGCGGGAGGCGTAAGCTACTACCTTGCCATGCTGCATGAGTACGCATCCCATTCCATTGCCTGATGCATCACAATATACCTCAAATCCCTCTGTGCCCTCTGGAAGAGTAAGGAGGTCCGCTGACGCTGACTAATGAGTCTTTTAGGCTCTAAAATGATAATTCGCACTCGTCTGTCCATACAGACGGTACATCTTACTCAGTCATGGGCTTAGCGACTTTTGAGAAATCCTTTACAAATCTTCGGTAGTAACCGGTTAGACCAAGAAAGCTCCGGATGTCGGTAACAGTCTTAGGTCTAGGCCATGATCGTACAGCTTCTATCTTAGAAGGGTCAACTGAGATACCTGCGCTCGAGATGACATGACCAAGGAATGATACCTGATCTAGCCAGAACTCGCATTTGGTGAACTTCGCATACAGCTGGTTCTCGCGCAGTGTCTCAAGCACTTTCCTAAAATGAAATTCATGCTCTTTGCTGATTTGGAGTATACAAGAATGTCGTCGATGAAGACAACAACCGAAGTGTCCAACTGCTCACTGAATAGACGATTCATGAGGTCCATGAATTTAGCTGGTGCGTTTGACAAACTGAATGGCATCACCGTGAATGTAGTGGCCATATCTGGTACGGAATGCCGTTTTTCTCGATGTCTTGCTCTTTGATGGCAATTTGATGGTACCTAGAACGGAGGTCGATCTTGGAGAAGATGATACCCCTTTCAGCTGATCGAACAGGTCGTCGATGCGTGGTAATGGGTATTATTCTTAACTGTGACCGCATTCAACTCGCGGTAGTCAATACAAAGTCGGAGACTATCGTCCTACTTCTTCCAAAGAGGATCGGTGCTCCCCAGGACGATACGCTCGCGTATAAACCCTTTGTCAAGTAGATCATGTAATTGTTCTTTCAATTCAGTCATTTCATCGGGTGCCATAAGGTACGGTGCCCTAGCAATGGGACAGTACCTGGCAAAAGATCGATCTCAAATTCTACGCTCTCTGAGGTGGCATGCCGGGTAGCTCCTTAGGGAATACATTGGAAAATTCAGATACAACGGGTACTTCGGGGTTGAACTCTGGATCCCTCTCCAGGTCTTGTACATAACACAAATATATTCATGGCCCTTTCTGAGCTCCCGGTACATAGCCATAGCAGATATGAGTGTGGTCGAAGGCCTCTCGGTCTCTGGCGGTAAGATACTTAACCACCAGAAGGACTCTTGAGCAGCAATCGATGCTCGGCGCAGAGGATTCTACCCTTGTGCCGCTCCAACCAATTCATTCCAACTATTACATCGAATCCCAACCCGTTAAACTCGATGAGGAGATGGGAATGATTCGCCTTTGATTTCAATCGTGGCTGCTTAGTAGTATTTGGTGCACTTTACTCGCTCCTTCGATGGGAGAGTAACCAAGAAGTTTGGTAGCTCATCCACATCTAGCCTCAACCTCATCACAAAAAGATGGTGATACGAAGGTGTGAGAGGCGCCGGAGCCGAATAACACATTGGCTTCAATGCCGTTCACTGGGAAGGTTTCTCGTTAAGATGGTGCCGCTTTTGCCGGCTGTGCTTCGGTGAGGATACTCTGGTTACCTTCGGTACCGATCCACAACCTATTGAAGTCACAATTTCATAAGTATTGATGGTGGACACAAGTGGAATTTAAATCACACTGCTCTTATTGATAAACCACCATCATACATACCGTGTCTCTAATACACGTTACTAATAGATTACATGATACTATGAATTTAATACTTCCTAAAGGTAAGGTTCAGGCGTCCTGGTTTCATGTGTGTGGCATTGATTATTGCCGGCGGTGCTGTATTCAGCTTGATCTTGTTGATCCCGTGATACAACATCCTAGAGTTTCCACCCATGATTAGGACATCTCCTGATCTCAATACCAATTTCTATGCGAGGTCCACACGCTTCTGCTCGCTATACATAAATACGGCGTCATCACCAATGGACCAAGACACTACGGGCACTCCTTGTTCAAGAGATTCCGCTGTCTCGTCCTTGTCTTGGTGTAACCCAAGTCGTCCTTCTTTCTCATAGAAGTTGACGATACAGAGGTCCGCTTCAAGTGCGGGAATCGGTTCATGTTCACATTGTTGTGCAAGTTCTACTGCTTGTGTGACAAGTGTCTGAAATTCTGGTGGTATTGTCGGTGGCGTCGTTCCGTCTTGTGTTCGTGTCTCTTGGTATGTCTTGGTATAAGGATTCCAGTCCTTTCCCAAGCACATCATTTTCAGCTTCATCTTCGCTCCACCTGGGAATTCGGGTGTATATAATCCACCTTGACCCGTTCATAGCTCGTTGCATCGTCAGATGATTGAAATTTGGGCTTCGAGTGTCAGGTATCCCCTTAATAAGATCATACCTGGTCAGATGACCTGACACTGCTCACTGGAGTAGTGGGTGTGGTGATTGATTTCTTCTTGATTCAGGTCCACCAGTATTGGATAGCAAATACTAAACTTCCTATGGTTTTAAATATCATCTACGGTGAGTACTAGTTTCAACTACTTCATTTCATGCTCAATACACACTTCAATTCATTTACTCATGCATTCACTCATACGATACTTAGACATGCTTCTCAAGGATTCAGGGGTTAGATAATTACCTGGGCCGGACTTAGAACCGGACCCATCACGGTCGATAACATGCAAGACAGGCTGCCTCTGGGGTGCGCCCCTCTGAGGACCCCGGGATCCCTGTCCCTGTGGTGCCTGCTGGGTTGGTGCATCGCCAGATGCAACCTCCTTGCCTTCCCTCTGTTTGTAGCTTTGGAAGTTCCCTCTCGGTTTGGCATTTTCAGGGCATACATTGGCTCGGTGCCCAGGCTTTTGACAATTGTAGCACCATATTTCTCTCTCTTGGCAGTCCTTGCCGGGATGGTCTTGGTTGCACTTGCGGCACACATAAGCGCGGCTGTCAGAGAAGTTCTTAGTGAAACCGGAGCCAGAACCTGAGGTTTAGAGGGTTAGCACATGTGTACGTGGATATACTAGATATGACACTTGTACGAATACGATTTAGGAATAGAAGTTTACCCTTAGGTGGGTGTGATCTCTGTGGCTTCGCAGCCACCGGTGTAGATGAACCTAGTTGAAGCAGCTCAACTGGTTTGCCCTGCTCAGCATGGGCACTGCTCTCACTTGGGAAGCTCTTTTGAGTTTGATGAAAGAATTTCCCTTTCTTCTTTTTCCAACTTTTGCCTTGGTTCTGCTCCTCGGCACTTGTATTCTTACTGTTTGCCTTGTGCTTCAGCACGGTTTCTTCATCCTTAGTTGGCAAGTGATTTCAACACGGGAAGCCACGTGATAACACTCCTGAAGTTTCAGGTATTAGCCGGGATACTTATTTAAAAAGGGTAGAGGTATAGATAAGTATTTAAGGGATTCAAGAAATTTAAGGAGTTGAAATGGTACTAAGGGTGCAACCGACATTTACCTGGAGGGAGGTAAACCTGGTATAGCCCATACCGTACCGAAGGCGATGGCTTAGACCGCCATAGAAGCGATAAACCAACACCTGGCCGGTGTATCCTAGATCGGGTAGAAGACGGAGGATGGAGGTGAAGGTGCGGTAATACTCATCGACAGACATCTTCTCTGTCATTTTCAAGGCATCCAGCTCTAGCATTTTTTGGTTTTGACATGTTCCGGGTAATACTTGGATCGGAGGAGAGATGCAAAGGATTCCCAATCAAATATGGGGTCGTTAACATGCTCTTGCTTGACTAGCTTCCACCAATCCATGGCTGCATCTTTTAGATAGTAGGCCGTACTCTAACTCGAACTCCAGCAGGAGCTTTGAGGGTTTCGAATGCCGTCTCCATCTCGGAGATATAGGCTTCGAGCTTAGCCGGATCACACTCGTCCCTAAAGCAAGGAGGGCGGAGTTCCGCTACAACTTTTACCCAGTGGCTTCTCTGGGTGGAGGGGGCGGGATTGGTCCCGTTTGAGTCTGTTGATTCTGTTGATTTTGTTGCATGGCATTAATTACTTGCGGCAGCATCTACGCTACCGTGGCGACGACGATCTCAGCTATCGTCCGCGCGCCAGGTCCTTCAGAGGCTTCACTTCTCCCTCGGCCTCGGCCTCGTCCTGACATTTGAACATTTAGCATTTACATTAGGCTTCACAAGATATGACTCAAGGGTCTTGGAATTTTTAGCAAGAGTATCGCCTGTAAGGACGTCAAGGGTATCCGTTGTTAACAAGATGTTCCTAGTTAGGTTTCTAAGTATCCGTCTTAAGACGGTTGAAATCCTAACTCGGTAATCCCTATGCTCGGTAACGATGGACATCAGAGCGTAACTACGCTCTGATACCACTTTTTGTAACACCCCTACCGTTAATCCTATTCTTACCGTCTAATCGTCCTGTTAATCCTATCAGTTCGCAGCGGAAATATTACTACTACTACGGCGGGTGATACAATGCCGCTAACCGCCCATACGGCTAGCAAGGCTTACGCTACCTACAGTGACGGTCTGATGCCTAAGTATACAGAGCTACTACATTACTTACCAATACCGAAAATACAACATACTTACATTCCTGGATTACCGAGTACCAAAGTATATTCAATTTACCATTCCCTTCCAAGTCTACCAAAAATAATGAGTTTAACGAACTACTCATCTATACCATTCCACCATCCTATCAATATCCAAAGGGTGTACCCCATGGTACACCGGCTAACAAAAAGCTACAGCCGTGTACTACTCAGTACACCATTCATAATTCCTCAATTACAGACAAAAAGAATTCAAACTAAGTCTTCATCATCCTCACCCTTCTCGTGTACCTGCATTCATATTAAAAACATCTCCCCAAGGGGCTCAGCAAAAGTTGCGCATGAACTTTGCATATACCGCGTGCTAACAAGGGCACGCCAACTAATTAAGGTCAAATAGGCATGCGGTTCATTTTTAACACACATACATATTTTGCATACAACATACATGCATATACAATACATTACACAATTCAAGGAAACAATTCAATAGTGCACACAATACTTACCTTCGCAATGTTAGCCAAGTTACGCATCCGGGTTAATCGGAGTGCGTATTCTTTAACTCATTACACAATGCTTATTCTTACTTTTACTTACTTACTTACATTTACTTACTTACTCATTCTTACTTACTTACTCATACTCATGTTAAGTCGGTCTGACCTCCGGCCCGGGGACTACACCGTCCCACCACCGGGATTTACTTGACTCACCAATCCGGGATGCTACCCATTTAAGGGATTTGGGCTGCGGACCAGTTTAAGAGTCAGGACTTGGATCCAACCTCTTGTGTCTCCGCATCCTCACGCGTGGCCAAAACTATATCGGACTTCTACTCATTCCAATTTAATTACCAATTTAAGTTAGATTGGTTAGCTTGTTAGGAATCAGTTAGAAGTCCAATCACATTAACATTCGGTCACAGTACAATGCATCATACATACACACACTCATATTCATCCATACATTTCATGAATTATACAAACTAAGATTTAAAGATAATATACAACCATATACACCACTACATGTTCACAAGTAAGCAGGGTAACTCCGATTCGTGCATTTATCTTATTTGGTGATCAATTAGCACACAACACACAAATCAGAGTAACCAAGGTAGCATACGGGGCATGAGAAATTCAAACCGTTCACCGTTGTACTTGTGTCCCAACGTTCCTCTGGTGTTCACAAATCAAATCCTATGATATACATGCAATCGAATGATTAATCTAACTATCATTCACTTAATTCGATTACTCTTACGGTTCCTACCTATACTTACTAAGTCTTTACTATTCTTACACTTATATTTTGTTTACTTACTTTAAGTTTGTTTCTTTACTTAACCATGGTGTTCTCATGTATATATGTACATATGTATGTGGGTATGCATATATACACTTATTATAGTTATACATTTTTTTTTGTAAGTTATGGGTCGTCCGACCCACCGTCCGACCCAAGCCCTGGGTCGGTCCATCCCAGTAAGTTTCAGTCCCGTTGTCCAAGCTCCGACCGACCCACCGTTTGACCCACTTATGGGTCGGTCGAATTCAGAAACTTTGACAATAGGGAATTTTTGTCCGTCCGACCCACATCCAACTCACGGCTCCTGGGTCGGTCCGTTCCAGATTGTTTACTTCCCGCTACTTAAGCCCTGACCGACCCACCGACCGATCCAGTCTCTGGGTCGGTCGGTAGCAGAATATGCTATAGACCTTGGTTTTTCAGTTTTCTTTCTTACCCATTTCTTCCCCGATCTTCCTACATACATCCTAACATGTTTTAATACTAATTAAACACTCTAAATCATGTTATTTCATTCCTTAACTCATTACACCATTCCTATACTAACTTATACACATAATTCTCCAAGTTTCAATTCAACACTTACAATGTTTTCTTCCTTAATGCATTTTGCTACAGATTTTTACTCTAACACTCCCCATCTATAGCTCCCTCTTCTAATGTCATTTCTAACACTCCTAATGCATTACAATACATTAACTATCTCTCCCAATTTACCCTCTAACTATCTCCATCAAAATCTGTTATAACATATACTTTTCACCTAGTTCTAGTTCATTAAGTGTTCTAACCCTAGGTAAATTTCACCATGGTCTCCCCTATATTTTTACACTCTCACCACATTGTTTCACTCACATATATGATCATACCACCTGTTTATCACCAATATAAATATACCCATCTCTCATACAAAAAAACCACACTAAACAACATTAAATTCCTGCACTCAAACATTGATTCCCATCTATGTTTTAACAAGTTTTACAAATCTTTTAAAGGTTTAAAACACTTGTATTCTCTTACTCATTGCACTACCACTACACTACCATTTTACAATACTCATTTTCAACTTCTAAAATCTGTTACATACATGTATATACAAGACTACACAAGTGAGCACAATTACCTTGTTTCTCTTCTAGTTTCTTTTCTTCTTCCTGCTTCTTCTTTCTTCCTTTGTTTCCTCTCTCTCCACCGGTTACAGCACTTCACAATCTAAAACTACAACCCATTCATATACACCATTTTAATACACTAACCCTTATCCATTCTTTAAAAGCTTAATGTAGGTTTTAGGGTTTAGAAATTCCATTACCTTGCAAGGGTATATGTAATGCTTGGAACAGCTCAAGAACAAGATTTTTCACCCTCCAAGAGTGCCAAAATCGGCTAGAGTACAAAGGAGCAAACAAGAGTTTAGCTTCAAATTTCGTTTTGCCCATAAGGCTAGAAAAACAATGAGGTTTCAAGAAGATTTTTACCTCAAAACAACAAGGAGAAGAAGGTGGTTCTAGTGGTAGTCTTGAAGCTTCAAATGCTCCACACCCATGGAGATGAAAGTTGCTATTTTCGAATTTTGAAAGGAGGGAAATACTCTCCTTGATGAGAGGAACACAATGGTGTAATTTTTATAATTTTTGGAGGAGATTTAAGGTAGTAACAAGAGGAGAGAAGATAGAGTTTTTGTGAGTTTGCTATTTCTCCATTGTTGCCGGTTGAGGAAGAAGAGAAATAGAGAGGAGAAGGTGAGTGTGTACGTGAGTGAGAGAGTAGAATAGAGGAGAGAGAGTGATTAGTGGGGTAACGTAGATAAAGTGGTTTACTTTATTACTTTTGTTGTTTTGTAAATAAGGAGTAAGTGAGTGTGTGAGAGAGGGAGATGGGATCGGCTGGCACAACCACACACACAAACTATACATTTTTATTCACTAGTGGACACACAAGTTTTGGTTATTTATGTTTCTACCCCACAACTTCCCGTTTTTGACAGTTTTTACTAATTTCTCGTTTTATTGATTTTATTGGTTCTAAAGCTTAGACCTGGCAAAAGTAACCCGAACCCGAAAAACCGAACCGAACCAATCCGATCCGAATCCGAATCTCAACCGAAAACTATAACTTGAAAAATGACCCGAAATCCGAAATAAACCGACCCGGACCAAACCGAACCGTATTATTGTAAAACCGAAAGTAAACCACAATCCACAATCATCCGAACCGAAGTCATCCGAACCAAAATCGACCGAACCGAAGTCACCCGTAACCCGATGACCCGTAATCCGAAGTGACCCGAACTGAAACCAACCGAAACTAACCGAACCGAACCCAAACCGAAACCAGTGTGACCTGAACTAATATATCCGATGTGACCCAAAAGAATATATTGCATTAATTATAGGAGACAATGAGAATAAAACAGAATGTTTATACCCAATATCTAGTTTAAATACAAATCAGTATTTAGCATTTGTATCATACAACACTAAACAATGCCCCCGCAATACTTTTACAATTAATCAATACTTAGTAAGTGGCGTACCTATAAAAAAAAGTATTAATAAACTTATATACACGAGGAATTATTTTAAATATACAACCAAAATTTTGCACTATAAAATTTTAAAGTAATTAATTATCGTGCATTTTCATATCATTATTGTATTAATTATTCATATATTGAAGGTGTTTTTATTAATTAGAATTTTTCAAGCCTTTATCCAATCTTGTAAATAATTCTCCCTCATTAGCAATTTAGCATAAATGTTTAATATATTGAAGGTTTTTACCTATGTAGCAAAATTCCATTCACTAACTATTAATAGATTAAAAATACAAGTTACTACACTTTGATACAATTTTAATAATTATCCACAAACATACCTTATTTGTACTCCTCTAAAAATAATGAAACTATTAAATAATCTAAAGCTACATCAATAATTATGATAAGTTCAGAGTTAGTTGCTAAAGTATAACATGATGCAAAATATGATTTGTTTAAATTAATCTTTTATATACATTTATACGTGTTGAGATTGATTGAAGTCAAATTTGCATATCATGATGATTGAGTTGCGGGATTCTGTAATGGCAACCGAATTTAACTGATTAATTGACCCAAATTTGACCCATAACCCGAAAAAACCGAATAAACCAGAGGCTAACCCGAACCGTAAGTTACCCGACCCGAAGTCACCCTAACCGAAAGTCATCCAAACCGAAAATCATCCAAACCGATCCAAACCTACCCGAAATTTAAACAAACCGAACTCAACCCGAACAAACCGAATTCAACCGACCCGATCCAACCCGAACCAAATATTGAACGTTTGAAATCAACCCGAACCGAACCGAACCGAACCAAACCCGAACCGATTGACCCGAACTGCCACCTCTACTAAAGCTTCACTAATATTTATTAATGATTATTTAGTTGACCAAAATTGTTACGAGTCTATTTGACCCGCTTAAAGTCACGTTTTCCCGGTTTCCTCGAAAAATGTGCTTTAAGGTTCGTTAGCGTTTTTAAACCGTTTTAAGGATCCGTTTTCTTCGGGATTTGTTCCCTCATGATTATTTACATTTAATTAAGCTTCTAAATTACTTATTAGCCTAATTATCCCAGAGGATAATGAGTCGGGGTCATGTGTGGCTCCAAGATCTGTGGTTAACTTTCTCTTTGCCCAGCATGTCTCTTCTTTGGCTCTTAACCTCGTGGGGATGTTTGAATTGTAACCGGTATATACACGCAAGATCATCCTTCCTTCTCCCCATTTCAACATGATTGTATTTGTAAACTAACGTATTCTGATGGTCATCTAGTTTATTCTGAATGATTTTCTTACAGGTGTCAATGTATACCTCTTCTTCCTGGTACTTCCCCTTAATTCAAACCCATTTCGAATGTTTATTTGGTTGCCGATGTGCATGTTATGTTCCTTCCTCTATGGTTACTTATTGATTCGTTGTTATTTTTCTGTTTACGGCATGAATCAGACTTAGTTATTCGACACAGTTTTCTTCCTTGTATTTTCGGTCTTCATTTTCTCATGATCCTAAGATTGATAAATAGGTATTCGGCATGAGTTTGTATGTATATTTTAATTACCTTGCCAACTGCATCCGGGAAGTGCTGATGGGAAAAGAAATTTGGTCTAGCCTATAACTTGATTTCATTTGTTAACCATAGGCCCAAAGTTGGATGAATGTATATTTTAAAATGGAGAAATCGATATGCTCAAGTCCTCACTACGGTAGTTTATTTCATGTTCTAAAAAAACGAAGAAAAGAGTTCAGAAAACAAATGTATATGTGATGTTTGAATCCTTGTGTTATTAATTAGTTTGCCTATTTCATATTATTTCCATTGTATATAGATAAGCTTGGTAATTGTTGGGCCTAACCTAATATAGAGGTCCAAGACATAGGAAGCCCTAGTTAGCCCATAGGTCACCCATTTGTAGAAAAGCTTCAGGTTGGGGTATCCTCCATGAATACAGGTCCTAGACACGGTCCATGTGAGGAATACCTATTTTCCTTAAAATTTTCCAAATCATCCACAATGTCAGAATAAAATTCACAATCAATTATTCAATTCCAAAATCAATTCAAAAATCCAAGAAAATCAAATCCATAAAATGAGTCTCAAATCAACCCAATAACAACCCACTTCTTAATCCATTTTTTTGAGGTCCATTTCTGATCCGGCCCAATATGTATTTCCTTTAAAAAGACCAAAAGCCCAATCGGACCAAAGCTCAAACTGGGCCCAATTCAGCCCACATCAAAAAGCCCACCTCGACCTGACCCACTTTGACTCGACCCATTTTGACCTAGCCCAACTTCACAAAACTCGGCCCACAAAACTCATTTAGGCCCAAACCTTTACCAAGACCCAATTCAACCCAGAAGCCCAACCAAGGCCCAATCTGGCCTAATTCAACCCAAAAGCCTAACCAAGGCCCAATCTGGCCCAAACCTTGACCAAGGCCTAATTCGCCCAATTCAATCCAAAAGCCTAACCAAGACCCAAATGGGCCCAATTCAACCAAAAGCCTAACCAAGGCCCAATCCGGCCCAAACCTTGACCAAGGCCCAATCCGGTCCAACTTTGACCCGGTCCAATTATGGCCAACCTGAACT
Organism: Limonium bicolor; assembly: GCA_023374045.1. Taxonomy (NCBI): domain Eukaryota; kingdom Viridiplantae; phylum Streptophyta; class Magnoliopsida; order Caryophyllales; family Plumbaginaceae; genus Limonium; species Limonium bicolor. Next base: position 25,976 of record JAIOTZ010000951.1, read on the forward strand.
TTGACTTGGTCCAACTTTGACCAATCCGAACCGACTTTGACCTTTGACTTTGACCCATCCTAACTTTGACCCAGTCTAACTTTGACCAATCTCAACTTTGACCAACCTCAACTTTGACCCGGTCTAACTTTGACCCGACTCATTTTCCAAACTCAACCCAAATTCAATTCAACCCAATTCAAACTCAACTCATTTCAGTTCAGTCCAACTCAATTCAAGTCAGATTCATTTCATCTAATCTAAACTCAATTTGTAAATCCCATTCAAAACCAAATTGTAGATTCCATCCAAACTCCAAAAATCCAAAAACATTCTTCTTTGTTCAGCTTTAATTCAAAAAACCCTGAAAATCTCTTTTCTCAAATTTTCAAACAATCATTTTATTCAAACTTCATCAAATTGTCAAAAGAAACCATTTTGTGGAATTTTAAAGGAAAAACTCTTCTCACATCACAGAAAACTCTTCTCAAATGCAGAAAGTTCTTCTCACATATACAGAAAGTTTTCTCCTAAAAACATTTCTCAAAATCAGCGTTTCTTCATCGAGAATTCCGAACAACTCCAAATATTTTCCAATTCAGTTTTCAAACACAAAAATCAGCCATTTTCGGGGAGCAAGAAATGTCTAGCCCCTTCAAAACATTTCCTCATGGTTAAAACATCGCTTGTCTCCCTTCCCAAAAATAAAAATCCGAGGCAGGGCACTGGGGTCGTAACCTCCCTTGTCGCGGTCTGGATTTCTTTAGGCGGGGTATTAGGGTGACAAATCTCTCCTAATTGCAGCCTAGATTTTCACAAGGCGGGGTGCTAGGGAAGTAACGACCTTCCTAGTTGCAGCCGGGATTTTAGAATTGTCTAACTCCCTTCCACTCGATTTCAGTATTTTCGGCTTTTAATGTTTTAAACCCGGGAGTTAGAGACGTTATTAGGGTTCGACCGAGAACATCTCATTCATGGTGTTTCTCTCTGAACCCTATTTTTCGACATAAATTCATTGCCCATCTTTCGAGCCTCAGCACTTACCATTAATTAAGTGTCGTGTTCGAGGGGGTACATACGGTAATCCATCGGGATTATCCGCCCTTTTATAACAAAAATGTTTTTTTGGTTTTAAAAACTTTAAGAGAGACAATGTTAAATACACCAATCCAACCCTTCCCATAGAACCTCAGATACCATAGATATTTCTCAATCCTCTTCAGAACCAACTCCAAGTCACATAGGACCTCCAATTCCTGAATGCTCCCAAACAACCTTAGTCATCTTAAACCTGAAACATCTTCAAATCCGAACACCTGTAAATCAAATATCCTCTTTCATACTCCATCAACGCTTTCGGCTTCCTAGATTACCTCAAAAAAACTCAACCATCCTAAAAACCCTGAACTACGTATGGTCTGATCTCAACAGGGAGTTGAGTACGGAGGCAACCCATCTAGGGTGCGACCCTATTCTAAACAAAAAACCCCTCCCCTTCTGAGGTGGCTCTCATATCTCTCAAAAACTCAAACCTTCTTCAGCTCCCCCAAACTTCAAACCATTAGACTTCAAGTCTTGTCAATGCACTCAACCTCAGACTTTTCCCAAATCTTCATTCTATACTCATCCAAATTTAGTTCCTCTCCTTGGCGTAAGCTCGACAGAAAAGCTTGCCTCATCCACTCTCTTTCTCCCTTCCCGTCCTAATCCTATCCTCGGCTTTTAAATGAATCTCTCTAATAAGGTTTTGAAAGAAGGCAATCCCGACAATTGGAGACAGAGGTTTCCTCGGGCACCAATACGAAGTCGTGGTCGTTGCCACTTCTAAGGGGTGCAACCCAGTATGGACCCATACAGAATCTTTGGTATGACCAGATAAGTCCAATCCATAGGCAACAAATCACAGAGTCAATTGACGGTTCTTAGAACCCTTCTCCTCCCTTCCTAGTTCCTTAGGTCAACTAGGTGGCGACTCTAGTCAATTTCCGCCCTTAGGGCATATGTCCGCGTGGAGCCCATCGAGAGCGGGTGTAGTGCACACTTGTACTCCCCTTTATGCTTTCAGGGAAAGACGGACGATGTAGTTGGTATTTGAGGGATGCCAGAATAATGGGTTTTCACCCTCAACAGAATGGCATTTTAGGATCCAGACTTCTCAGTTAGACCATATTTAGATAGACCCCCTCATATCAAAAAATCACCCTCCACAGAATGGCGACTCTACTGGGGAGAACTTGAGTGAGTTTTTCTCAAACTCAAGGAAGACTGAACTCCATTCAAAATTGTCGGGATTTCCCCACTTCTTTCAAAACCTTCAATAGATTCATTTCAAGCCATTAGGACTACTCCACTCCACACTTAGAGTGTGTTCAAGAGGATAGTTAAGATGAGAGTTCAGAGTTCGAGATTGGCCTTGAGTGCCATATGTGGGCTTTACTATTTGCATGCTTCACTTTTGTGTGTTTATTATGGTGTGTTTATTGTCTTATGTTTACTGCTCTTCATGCATGACATAATATTTATTGCTTATTTAATGCTTTTCTAAATGGGGCCTTCCTAGAAGGAGTCAACCCATTGTTGCATCGGGTAGCACAGGACATGCATTCCTCTGTGTCACTCAATTTGTCCACGAGTCACGGGATCCCTAACCGGTCCACGGTTGATTCCCTATGAGTTGGGTCCTTCCTAGAAGGAGTTAACCCACGAGGTAATAAGGTCCAAGACCAACGCCTGGAAGCTCATGACCCAAAATATCCTCCATTACCCAAGTCTAAGCCAGTATATAGTGAGCCATGAGCCTTCAGTGTCCAGCTGCCTTATCCGGTGTCTAAGATGGGCTTATGGGTAGTCACCCCCTTGTATGCCGCCTGTCTGACCACCCTCTGCCTTACCCTGAAGATTGCATGGGCTATGTTCTCCATGATTCCTCTGCACCACGGGTGTCTTTAAAGCCCAATGTCGCGCTACAAATTCATAGCGGATCCCGTATTTACGGATACCCATACATGACACAGTGTAGTCAGTGAAAAATTTGGACTTTAGACACACCTTATCATGCAGACGAGGGGAGACCCGACCCCATGCAGTACTTCCCCAAGTTTCCGAAAAGTGAGCGTGTTGTCGGATCATCCCTGGTCGTGGCGTATGTTTCCTTATCATCTCGGGTGTCCTGACCTTTCGAACTTAAGCACTCCGGACTTTGTTTATAACGTGCCTTGCAAGAGGCATAGCAGAGAAAAGCCTCGATAGATGACAGTGAAGGGACGATGGTTCCCCCGGTGAGACGGAGTCATAATTGACCTGGAAAGTGATTATCCCAACATTAACACTTACAACTCCACATCAAATATAGCCACGATTTACTTTATGCTATACATGTGTGCAAGTCACTTCTTCAAACCAATTTGTTTCAAAACGTTCGGAATTCTCTTGTGCATATCTCCTAAAGATGTTTTACGAGCTCGTTCAATTTAGAATCCCACCTAAATTCTACTCATAAACACTTGGGGTTTTAGGACCCGTCACTTCATCATTGAAAACCTTTGTTTCATTAAAGTGTTATTTCCAAAACAACTTTCAAAAATAGATTTTGAAAACCAACTTTCTACAAACGAATTTCAAACAACATTCTTCACCAACATGATTTCCAAAATAGTTTTCAAAACAGTTTTCAAAATTGAATTTCACAAACGTATTTCAAAATAAATGATTTAATCCCCATGTTGTGACCCGCTATTTTTGAAGCTCAACCCACCTTCAAGAGTAGCGGTCATTACTATGGAGTGTACTAGTCATTTCGTGTTTTCACAAAAGTGGTGGATTTTCTCAACGATTTTGTATTCGATCATTCACCTTTCCTTTCTAAAAAAAACGCCCCTCATTTTCCTTCATCGAAGCAAGTGGAGTACAGGAAAACCAATAACGATTCGAGCCAAAAACCAGAGGTGTACCAACCCGAGTCAAACGACATGAAGACCAACAACGATTATTCGAGTTCAAAATTTTTGAGAGTCAGAAGAACACCAGCCAGTTTTGTTTGAACACAATACCGCTTCGCTGCAAGAGCCCAAAGACAAGTGAGCAGCCGATCAAGATCCCGAAGACGAACGAGCGGTCAATCAGGAGCCCGAAGATGAATGAGCAGTCAGTCAGAAGCTCGAACGAAGGAGAAGAATTTGGGAGAGGTTTTTAAGCTCAAACTCCCCCATTTAATGACTTTTAGAATTGATGTATAGGTTTTCCCCTAGCATTCTTTTCTCTCTTGTCCATTTCTGAATAGATTACATGTATAGGTTTACACATTCCCTTTGAGTTTATTTAGATCAATGTGTATAGGGTTCCCCATTCCCTACTTTATTGCGGATGATCGAGCATCAAAATTTCTATTGAGAAAATCCACCACTTTGAAAACACGTGTTTTCAAAATTGTTTTTCAAAAACTCGGCTTTTTTTTGCTTGCACGTCTTGTTTAAAGAAGGGAACAAACGTGACGAGCCTTCGCATTTTATCTATCACTCTCAAAACTTTGCTTTATGGGGTGAAATTTACGGTGTACGGATACATCCCCTTTAAAAAAATTTACGAAATAAAGTGACGCCCATCTCACAACATTTTCAAGATAAATAAAAATCATTTCGCACCAACAATCATTTACATTCATCACACAACAAATTTTTGTTTAACAAAACATACTGATATTACCTCTTCTTCTTCATTCTAATCCTTGTGCATGCCGGTGTTTGTGACTGTTGGCAACTGAAAAGAAAGAAGACCAGTCTACCTATAGCAACGGTAGAAAAGATGGAGCGAGCCCCTCGACATGATCAAACAGTTGAAGGTCGATTTGTTCTCGAAAGTTTGATCCATGACCTTGCTGATGACTTGGAGAAAAACCTGAAGATAGAAGAGTTTATCCAAAGAAGAATAACTAGGGTCTATGTTGGGTCGGATAGCAGTTACAAGGACTCTCCAACTTACTCTGCATACGATGCCTATGAGTTTCAAGCGATGGATCATCACACTCTCTCTTTCCAAGCCCAAACCACACCAAGCATGCCTTCTTCACCTATGAACAGTTCAACTCTGAGAACCCCAACCGCCACCAGAGGGAATTGGCAGCCACAAATGGTCTGTGATAAGGGAAAGACCCAACGCCCATCTTCCCCCATGGTGCGTCCCGGCTTAACCCTCTCCTTGCCCACACAAAAATATGTCCTTCCTTGGCAAATACCTCATCACTCATCAAATTCAAGCCAACACCTTCTGAAATACCCCATATCTAAATAATACCATTAAATCATTATTTATTGGAATATAATCCAAATATAAATCATTTCACGTACACATGCAAACCCATGCATGAAAACGTTACGTAAGAACAGTCGTTTCACCATAAACGCTAAAACGCCTTAGAAACATGTGATCAAGCATGACCTTGTATGACCTTCTAAAACTCAAACCAAATGGTCATACACTCATTATATGAATATATAAATATATTCCCTAAGCTACATTCAGTCAAATACGCAAAATGCTCGGGAGTGCTCATGCCCGCTCCTTAAAGCACGAAAAGTCCGGAGGAGTGCCGAGGTGGCACGAACTCCTATAAAATTAATTCCTAGAGTTCCTAACATCATTATTTATCATTCTAAAGAGAACCCACGAAGTGGTTTCTCAAAATTCAACAAAATCCTCGGGAGTATTTCTTAGCGCTCCTTTTTGGCCCGGGAGTGTCCCGATGGCCCGTAAATTATGTCACGGGTTGATATAACCCCATATAACTCAATGTAACATCTTAGTATATGTTTATTTACCATAATAAGTGTTTAAAAACACTTGGAACTCATAAAAACAATTGGTTTCCCAAAAAGTTCCTTAGAGCACAAAAACACACCTTCGGGTGTCACGAAAATGCGTTTTACGCAATTGCCTTGTAGTTTTTGACATGCCACGAATTGGTAATCTTAAAAAGGGTTAAAATGACCTTCTAAATCAGTTGGTTTGACTAGTCAACAAGGTGCTCTATAGGGGCCGATTTTAAGGGCAAAAACTAGTATAAAATTTGCTTTAAAAGTTTATAAAAGGCTTTAAACATGATGACTCATCATCCCATGTGTTATATTACTTAATGCCAAAGTATGTAGGTCTCACATGACCAGCAAGCTGTCGAAATTTTGAAGGGAAACAAGACCATGTGAGCTAGGAAGAAAACAAAATGTAAAAAGGCAAAAGTAGATCTAAGATTCCTTTCTTTTGCTTTTCTTACAAACTAAGTAACCTTCCATGTTTTTCCTTGGCAATTCATGGCCGGTTGATGAGCTCCAATTGCCCCTTGAAATCGTCCACCTACATGAAGAAGACAAGTCATTTAACATTGAAAAATCAAAGGAATATCCTTACCTTTTCTTACCTTGTCTTCTAGCCAACATTATTTCTTTTCAACTCTTGCTTAGTCACTCCACATGGCCGGTTTTCATGCTGGAAAGGAGGCATTTATTGAGCCAATAACTCATGTAATAAACTAAGGAAAAGAATAGTCAAATGACATTAAAAATTGACAAAAACAAAATCAAATTCCAAATGCAATTTGCATTTACGTGAGCCTAGGTTCATTCTCCTCTCTTGCACACTTCTCCACCGGTTTGGTAAGGCTCCCTCCTCTCTCTTCTAGCTTCATCTTCTTCCTTTGAAGCTCTTAAGTCCATTAATGGAGTTTTAACTTCTACCTTCATCCTTAAGGTAATTTCCTAGCATTTCTTGGCAAGACTTGAAGCAAACTCTTCCTAGCATAACAAGGAGTGTTCGGCACCAATTAGTTCTCCAAGGAGGTTGTCCAAACCAACATTAAACCAAGGAGCATATCAAGGTTATCTTAAGGTAGTTTTGATGCTTGTAAATCCTTAAAGCACATTTTTATGTGTAACCAAGTTCTAATTCTGCTAAGACTCTTTTCTTCTTCATTTTCATGAAGGAAAGTTTGTTCTTCATCTACCTTTGGTGAGACGAAAATATAAGGAGAAAAAGCTTAAGGTAAATTCTTGTAAAACACTACTTACTATCTACTTAAGATCTTTATTCAAGATCTAACTCCTAAAACTCCTTCACCACTTGCATATAACCGAAGTGGAGCATCAATATTACCTTGGAGAAAGCTTGGAGATTCAAGAAGAGTTCAAGCACTTAACCACCTTTGTTAAGAAGTAAGTTTACTAAGTAAATCTTTATGTTATAAGCTTTGTTAAGCTTCTAAAAATTGTACAAAAATTATGTACATCTCCTAGGTTAATTAATACCGAAACTATATGGTTTTATATGCCAAAAATATAATCTATAACATATATAGAAAATATTTACCTTAAGACACATTTTTGTGTCACAAAATTTAGTTATGTTATATATTAATTCAAGCCGAATTATCAAGGGCAAAAATGCTTATTTTTGAGCTAAGAATCAATATAAGACATTACAATAATTTTTACATAAGTTATATGACTCATATGAATTTATGTACATTTATTATGACATATAAATCCACTTTTATATACTATTTGGTCACTAAATAAATATGGCCGAATTACCTAAGTGTTAAATAGATTTTAATGAGCTACTTAGGTATATAAACTTATACTATAAAGTTTGGGGAGTTAAAAATATTTTATTAGTGCTTAAATGGCTAATTAATTAAGTTAAGTAGCTTAAATGTAATTTTTACAAAGTTTAATGTGTTTATCATAAAAACCGAGAGTTAAGGGTATTCTTGGAATATATGATATAATATAAGGTTAAGAATTAAGTTTATGAATTTTAGATAATTTAAACAAGTGTTAAAAGTACATTTTATAAAAGTTGTTATGGAAGTTTAAAACTTATTAGTGGGCGAATTCATAATTAAGAAAATTATTAAGTCCACTTTCGAAATTTTAAGGAATTAAATAGTTAGACTATAGTTTATAAGTTATTAAGAAACTAATATAAAGTTTTGGGATGAAAATGTAATTAAGGAAAAATAAATGACCAAGCCGAATTACTTTGGGGTTAGTTTGGTAATTTAAGAATTTATATATATATATTCGGCATTTATGGAGAATTAAAATTAAAACTATAGTTTACATGACATTATGTAAAGGTTATAAGATTTTGTGGTTAGATTGTAATTATAAGGAATAAATTATTAAAGCCGAGAATTTAAGGGGCTAAGTTGTAATTTTAGGAAGTTATAATATTCAAAAGCTATATACCAAAATATTAGAGGTGGCTTTGTAATTTAACTAAATAAGAAGTTAAAACTCTATAATATAATGAGATTAGAATTTAATATAAAGTTTATGAATTTATGTGGTTGTTTTGTGAATAACCGAAATATAAGGGTAAGAATTTAGATTAAAGAAAATATAGGTCCTATATGGATATTTGGAGGAATTAGAAAGAAAGAGTTTTGATTAATGGAGTTATGAAGTTTAAACTATGACTTATATAGTTATAAGGAATTTAAAGGTAACCAATAATTATTATTTTGGTTAAAGGAGGAATAATGAAAACTATAAGAATATTATCATTATAAATATAGTTAAGAAAATTATAAGTTGTTATGTCACTTAGACAATTAAAATAAACAACAACTATGGTACATGAAGATATGAATACATATGTACATTAAAGGATTTATAAATAAATCAAAAAGGAATAGCAAATAAGTTATACATAAAATCATGAGGTGATTAAAGGAAATAAACCTCACAGGAAATAACAAATATGAAATCTATTGAAAGATCCAATAAGATTATTATATAAGGGTAACCTAAATTAACCCTCTTAGTTAATCCTATTCTAGGACTTTGTTTGACCAGACGTTGACGAGGGTATAATCAACTGCAACCTACGGTGAAACGGTATGGAATTCTTGCAACCTGTTTGCTACCGGATTACACCGGCTTGTGCTATCTGTTGTTGAAATAACGACCAAGATGATTAATGTAATGTTGTTTTACTCTTGTGCACTGTTGTATTATTTTATGTGCGTGAATGTTGCTGACTACAACGTGTATGTCCCACGCATACAAACACTACTATACCAGTGGATTAAATACCTGCGTTTCAGTATACCGAGGACTTGTACTCAAGTCTCTCACTAACTTCACTTTATAACAAACGTCATTATCCTAAACGTGATAATTGACAATACACATTGTGTTCTTGTTTAACGTCTTTATATGACACTTAACAAATCTATACTACGAGAACGAGGAGCCCAGTTGGAACTGGCCATGCATGCAACAGGAGTTGTACCTGTCTCAGGTCGTCTCCTATCTACGTCGCGACGGAACATTCAGTTGGGAGGAAGACTCTATTCCTCCCGGGATTCAAATGCCATTCAGTTTGAGGAAGACTTCATTCCTCTAGTGGGATTCTATTTCCCACGCCTCTTAGTTCAGGGTTTAACTACGTTATCTCCTGGGGTTTTATACCCAACCTTTCTCTATAACGAGTCACTATACCTTCACTATGTGAGTTATTCAGTTATACCTGTCAGTCCCATTGTGTGGACCGACTATCCTTAAAGGAATTCAGTTCAGCTAACTTGACCTTCTGCAGTCTTGTTCTATGTGACATTATTGTCCTTGTGTGGTTACTTGATATTACCATGCTATGCTTATTTACAGTTTTATAAATGAACTGCATGTATTCGACAATTAGTTGGTGTGGCCCAGTAGCTGATGGGCTGCACGTTTTTCATACCGGCAAATTATTTTGCTGAGCCATTTCATGGCTAAACAATTCCAGGTACCTAAGTTGAATAGATTACCACACCGATGTAGGTGGGGTAGATTCAAGCTATGGGAGTCTCCTATTAGTTATTTGTTTTTCTTAAGTAATTTACATTTCAGTTTGATTCCTAGTATCTCGGATTGTATTCGTATTCAGACAGTGACTTTTGGAGTTTGTATTTGGATTTAGCCTTGTTGGTCACAAGGGTGGCCAACGGCATTGTAATACCACCCGGTTGTTGTATTTATTTCCGCTGCAGTTGTATTTTATTTGGGAGTGATCGCCGTTCAGTTTATTGGATTTCGGGTTGGGGTGTTACACCTTCAACCAGGGACAATACTGCCCTCTCAATCTCTTGACACCAGCTACCCTAAAAAAGCCATTTCAATCCAAAACCTTGATCTCAGAGTGAGTCCAATGAAAGAATTAGTGAAAGAACTGAAGGCGGAACTAGAGCTAGCCCAACGTTTTAGGTCTGCAGGTTGGGAGCCAACTAACTCGTATCCTGATGCTAGTCTACAAAAGGGCATGAGTCTGCCTGAGATGGAGAAGTATGAGGGAATTGGAGACCCGAGACATCATGTCGATAAATATGATAAACTCATGAATCTTCATGGCCTTTCCGACGAGCTGAAAGCTGCATGCTTTAGATTTTATCTGCAAGGACCTGCTTACTCATGGATTATGAGCATAGATCTAAATGGAAAGTCAAGTCAAGACCTGTATTTAGATTTCCTCTCTCAATCCGGCGACAACTTTCATCATGAAGTTACACGTCGAGATTTAGAGATCACATGCCAAAATTCTGATGAACCCGTGAGGGAGTTTATAAAACGATAGAGGGTGAAGGCCAGACAAATGAATAACCAACGTAATGAGTCAGAGCAAGTGCAAATGGTAATTTCCGGGCTTAAAGATGTGTACCAACATCAGTTGAAATATCTAGGGATATGTGACTTCAGACCACTGATGGCGGTTGTGACTGCTTTGGAAGATGCTGAAACCAAAGATCCAAAACCAATAATCATTCAAAGAGAATACCATTAACCCGGACAGGACTCTCAAAGACAGAATTCGGGTTTAGGAATGTCACTTGGTGAAACCTAGAGAATCTTAAACGAGGAAGGTCACCTAGCACCTTACAACACCAGTTCGAGGGTGAAGAAGCTTGGGCCACGTCCACATGAATATTGTGACTATCATCGGATTCGTGGGCACGCCACCGACAAGTGCACAACACTAAGAAACGCAGTCCAAGAGTTAATGGACAGAGGAGATGTCCCTTCTTTGAAGCTAAAACGTCTGTCATAGGCCCCGAAGGTGCGTTCTCCTGAGGCATCGCTGAGCTAAGCACGATCATGTGCTAATCCGTGGTGATAGTGGTTGAAAGTAGTTGAGTCATGTTTTTATTTGCAACTGCAACAAAAATGTATGAAGGGTTGCATCCCATCCCTCTCCCCTTTATGTTAGACATATCCAGGAATTACAAAAAAAAACAACAAGACTATTTTATCATGTTGACTAATGCAATGTAAGAATCACCACTCCTTAAGAGGCCAAGGTTTGATTGACAGCTAAAACATGGGGAACCACATTTCTTCCGGGACCCACTCAGCAACCGACCGCCTGAAGAGCCATTGGTGCAAGACAAAGTTCATGGATCTGCAACTGAAGTCGACTCAACCGAGACTAGGTGTAATATTACCATTCATGCATTGCATTAAAAAAAACAACAAACAAACAGCAACATCAAATCAAAATCTAAAATCAGTCTTTTTCATTATCAGTACTTTATGCATCGTATGTATAGTAATTCCATATTACCACAACATATTGCATTGTAGATAGTTGCACTTGCATACTCTCGTATTGAAACAACATCTTTGGGGAAAATCATGAGAGATTGATTGAACATAGTGTGTGAACCACTTAACTCTTGACCCGTCGACGAACACGTGGGTCTAATTAAAATCAACACCACAGACCAAGTGAGTAGTGTACGAAGAGCAATATTTTCCCTTGAATTCTGAATGAGGATATTGGACAAATCACAGAGCGATGAGGGCAGATAGAACGAGTCCATAGAGGTAAAACCATGAGCGACTTGTGCTTTCCTTCAGCACATTGAGAGGCACAACTCGTAGTGAGATCGATGTCAATAAACAAGATGCGAACTGTGATTCATGCAAAGATTCGAGAATAGTAAGAAAACAATCATTGACTAATGAGAATGACGAGGAACTTAGAAATAAAACCTCCACAAAACCAAAAAGCTTTGACTACCCTGTACATACTCCCTTAGTGAGCCCCGCTGAGCCTTTCAGGAAAAACTCTTTCTTCAAAAAAAAAACTCCACAACATGCCACCCCATATACACACTTACCCCTGCAATAGAGGATCTCGAAGGAGCCGGAGCCATGGTCTCCTCCCACCACCTTTCATAAAACACCAAAAATGTTCAAAGAAATCAGTGAGTCAATGCAACTTCAAAGCCAAACACCAAGAAAAAAAAACACCAAAAATGTTCAAAGAAATCAGTGAGTCAATGAAACTCCAAGTCAAACACCAAAAAAACAACAAAAACAGTAAAAAAATCAATGAGTCAATGCAACTCCGAAGCTGAAAGCCAAAATACAAAGCAAAGAAAAAAATGCTTGAGAAGGTTGATGAGCCAAATGCAATTTCAAAAACACAAAATGAGAAGGAAGTCCAAACCATACATCAGAAGAGACAAGAAGGAGAAAACCGAATCCAAAGGACCAATGGTGTCCCGTAGAAATCAATAAAAAGGTTATCAAAACCTGTCTAATCATTCCACCCATGGCAAAGGTGAAACATACCCTCTATTGCACAAAAGCTCCACAACTCCCAAACAAATCCTCCCTCCTATGTGACATACTTCATACCCCTCAGCCCCGTTACAACCCAATAAAAGACCTCTGACTCGTTAGTTGATGAGCGTTAACTGAAAGTACCGGATCTGAAGCATGAATCATAAGTTTCGTAGTTGCAATCAACATGTCCCATCATACCAAAAGGACCATGAGCGAATGAGTGTGACCTCATCTCAGAAGGTCTTTAGAGTGCGAGTGACTCTTTGATTCAACACCAACATAAGCAGCCCACCCTGTTGCAGGTGAGGGATTTTGTGAGGAACGGAAAGTCCATAACATCGAAACGAAATTCTAAGGAAAATACTCTGCTCCGAGCATCAAGAGTATCATCATGACATTTGCACACACAACCATACTCACGAGAGATTGACCCACATCCCTCCATGAGAGGAACGCGATTCACACATTCTAGTTCAGTAATCACTCAGGTCGAACCAAAGATGTCTTACATTCGTAAACCTCTTAGTAAGAGATAGAATCGTACCTTCTCTTCAAAAATTGTCTATGTATTTTGCATCTCTTCTAGCATTTAGTATTTGCATGCATCATAACCACTTCATTTTCAACACCCGACTGGTAAAGCTCCACCTAGTCTCGATGAAAGTCAGCTACAGTTGCAGTCGTTGAAGCATAACCCTTGATCAAAAGATGTCAATTGGAGCCATCCCGGGCCATTATCAAGCTACATCGAACCACCTCCGAGCCATCCTGGGCTATCCTCAAGCTACATCGAATCAAACTAAAGCCATTCGAAGCCGTACGAAGACAATCCCGGAGCCATTCAGCGTCATGCTCAGGGCTCATCAACGCCATATCTAGAACCAAACTAGAGCCATACGAGAGCCATCCTCAGACATTGAGACCGTCCCAGACACCATCCCAAGGGCTACAACAGAAGCCATTTCCTCACCAAAACCTTGCTCATAGAGTTTCGAACTACGTATGGTCTGATCTCAATACAAAATTGAGTAAGTAGGCAGCCCGCCCAGGTGTGACCACCGCAAAGGAAAAATCCCCCCACTGTTTCCTCACCATCACCAAACAGAGTCATCTTGTAGCCCTTCCTGGAGCCATCCCGAGCTATCTTGGAGCCATTATGAGAGAACCCTAAAGTCATAATAGGACCGGAACCATTCATCCATGACTAAGAAGTTATCTACCACATCAAATACGTCAAACACAACAACGGTCCACCAATCACATCAACCCACCATTCGACTCAAAATCTGAACCAGATCGAAACCCACCAACGATCCCGAAAATCCCCATTTGAATCAACCCACCAACCATCCCAGAGTCTTGCTCACACAAGGGAGTCACATATCAAACCGGAGCCATTTGACAGCACCGGAGCTATCTCAGGGCCATGCTAGAGCCATCCAATCACATCGGAGCCATCTGATCATACCAAAGTCATCCGGTCATATCAAAGCCATCAGGTTCCAAAGCCACTCATTAAAAAACAAAACAAAACATCATTCAAAAACCAATCACAAAATCACAAAAACCAAAGCTCGAGAGCTATACCGGTGTCATCTCGAACTCTGGAGCCAAGAGTCACACCAAATCCCGAAACCATAGTGCACATCGGGCCAAGACCACCAAAAACAAACCGAAACAAAAGTCCCACATTGGCAAAGTCAAGGGCCACATCAATAGAAAATATTCAACTATCACATCCCCCACGGAAGCAACCGAAAAGCATCCAATCCCAATCAGTCCACAACCAAAATCATGCTCAAATCAACCACTCAAAGCAGCGAGTTTCGTACAACCCCTCTAAAGTATTATAGGCACTCCTAAGTCCTCGTATTTTCAATCGCATTCTAGGCCCGTCATAAGCCCTAGTACTGGATATCAAGAGGTCCAGTTGAGGCACTCCTAAGCCCTCGTGCACAAACACAGAGTTTGATTCAATTAATGCATTTGTTAACCAAGTCGTCATTCGCATTTCATTGCATGTGGGAATCCTTTCAAGGGCACACACAAAATCAATCATGTTGTTCGATCAATTGTTTCACTCAAGCTTGAAGTATAACCTTCATTCCACTCAGATGGCCTTTCACTTGCAACACTCTTTTACTATTCGATTAGCCTTTTCGCTTCAAACCCGCTAGTCAGTTGTTGCACTACTAGTGCAGTCGCATTTTTATTTTACACCTGCTAGACAGCTATTGCACTACCAGTGCGGTCACCCTTTGGTTTTACACCCGCTAGACAGCTATTGCGCTACCAGTGCGGTCGCCTTTTCGTTTTACACCTGCTAGACAGCTATTGCGCTACTAGTGCGATCGCCTTTTCGTTTACACCCTCTAGGCAGCTATTGCTACTAGTATGGTACCAAGTTGCTTCTAGGCCGTCATAAGCCCTAGGGCTGGATATCAAGAGGTCCAGTTGAGGCACTCCTAAGCCTCGTGCACCTTAAACCAAATCAGGTTGTTAGTATTATAGGCTCATCATAAGTCCTATAGCTAGATATCAAGAGGTCTAGTTGAGGCACGCCTAAGTCCTCGTACTCTCAATCGCATTCTAGGCTCGCATAAGCCCTAGGACTGGATATCAAGAGGTCCAGTTGAGGCACTTCTAAGCCCTCTTGCACCTTAAAACCAAATCGGATTGTTAGTATTTAGGCTAGTCATAAGTCCATAACTAGATATCAAGAGGTCTAGTTGAGGCACTCCTAAGTCCTCGTACTCTCAATCGCATTCTAGGCCCGTCATAAGCCTAGGACTGGATATCAAGAGGTCCAGTTGAGGCACTCCTAAGCCCTCGTGCACCCTAAACCAAATCGGATGTTAGTATCCTAGGCTCGTCATACGTCCTAGGGTAAGATGTCAAGAGGTCTAACCGAGGCTCGTCTAAGTCCTCGTACTTTCAATCTCCTTCATACACTCACGGTCGCATCCCAATGCACCTCAAACCCGTAGTGAAAATTTTTGGCGCCCCGTCAACCTTGATCCAATTTGCAAAGTTTTGCAGAATTGAATCAAGGGGAGCCATCTGTAGACACCAAAAATCTCACAATAAAGTAAATTCCAGAGTAATTAACAACAAATAAGAGGGGTCGTCACCTTTCTTTTTCAAAAACGTATCAACATGCTGCCAAAACGAACCCTCATTTCATGCAAAATTCTAAATCATTTTTCTAAAAAGCATTCAGACAAAACACAATTCTTCGAAACGAATTTCCAACGACAATACGGTTTT